>JH993874.1:0-15261 GCA_000316135.1 Trachipleistophora hominis | reverse complement strand
AGAAGTGACCGATTTTCAATTTTCCATTTGCGTAAGTGCATCTTTAATACTCTTCTTTTATAATCATTCATTCATTCATAATAATAAAAGACAACTCGCAAACTGATCGGTCAATTAGGGAGTGAACTCGAAAAATATCATTTAATGTCTTGGTAACAAATAGAAAGTTATATGTTATTATGCAATTCCTATCTTCTAAAACTCACTCAACAATCATTTATGACCGATGTTTAGATAAGCCATTGACGCCGATAGAATTTTTCTTCTAATCCCTGATAAAGAAAAGAGCGAGTGTTGAGAACATTATAAACCAATTAAGATTGAACTAGTGAGAATGATCAAAGTATTAAGGGATAAAAACTTATTCTCCGTTTCGTAAATGGAATAGCGCAGCTAGTTGTTATCTATTGACTAAAGATTGATCTCCTATGACAGACAAGTCTTCTAAGTATTAATTTATAATGAGGTATTAAATCGTTATTAGTTGTAAATTGTTCTGGTAATATTGTGATTAATACTTTTTTCAGAAGAATAACTCACAACAAATGTTTAGCCGCTGCATCACGGGCAGCATTGTTAGATCATGTACCTGATAGTGGTTAGTAATGAAAATATTAGTGTTTGCTAAAAAGTATCTCCTACGACGTACCAAATATACTTATTTGCTAAAGGTATGTTTGTTTGTTTACTACATTACCTCATACATACTCTACTGCTCTATTTCAACCGATCACATCAACATCCTTTGGTTTATAGAACGTTTCTGGTGTATCACGTTGCTCATTAATTACAAATTTATAAAAACATTTTTAGAACCGTGGATTCTAATGATCATTATTTTTATGTAATTGGTCTATTAAAATGGTATTTACAGCTATTTAAACATAAATTACTTAATTATTGGAATGGTATATGAACGTTATGTTGGTACTGTCTCTCTAGGATACATTATATACGTACAAATACGTTGTATATGGTATATTCTTACGATTTACGTTCATACCATATCTCTAGAAATACGTGTATAGGTATAAATACAACGTATAAATATTAATACACCGTATAAATATGAATATACAGTACAATCATCTTAGATTACGTAATATAATTATCTTAGATTACGTAATATAATTCTCTTCGATTGCGTAATATAATTCTTCGATTACGTCAATTTCATCAAATACCGTAAATCATAAATCCCTTACAGGTCAAAACGTAAATCTTGTCAACGCCAATACAAAATGCCTTGATAATCTCTCCACACCAAAATACCTTTTTTACGTTTCCTACAATATCATACACCATCACAGCCTTCTTCTCATTGTTAATCACGAACATATTGTTATCACACACGCGGTCTCTAAGCCGCTTAGTCTCTTTAAAATTGAAAAAATGCTTGTTAAACACGTAATCATCGCTGCTCTCGTTTTCTTCAGCCATTTTTAGGTTATTCTCCACTAACACGTGCATTATCATCGCGCTTTTATCTCTTACTGTGATCAGAACGTTTTTATCATCGCCTGTTAAATTTGTAACGGTCAGCATTTCGTACTTCTCTATCGTGCGGTCGTACACGTATACACCGCTTACACACCCGCAGTATAAAACGCCATTTATCTTGTGTATAGAATGGATGGCACTCTCACCTACCTGCACTCGTGAAATATCGCCTGCTAGATCAATACGGTACAACCAGCCCTTTAAATCACCAGCAAATATTACGTTCCGGTCGGTATAATCGTATGATAGACTGGTTACCTGCTCTTGTAGTGATACGCTCATCAGCACGGAGTTATTAGCGGTGTTTATCATTTTAACGGTGTTCTCGTAACATAAAATGGCCGTGCTGTCGTTAAATGGAGACACCTTCAAATCTTTGATTCGTACATCTTTTGTATCTGTACGTGTATAGCCTGGTCCAGCACTAACAGCCATTTCTTTATATCTGAGCTGAAATACAATCTCAACGGTGACCATATCCATTCCATCAATCTTTTTTAATCCAAACGCTTGTTCATTACAGAAAGTCATCAACACTACGTTCTCACAGCGCTCATACTCAACAAACACGTTTCTATCCTTCAATATAAACGGGCACTTCTTGATAAACCTGTATGCTACGATGTCTGCAGTACCGTTCGCTTTAATTGTACTGCTTTTCTTTAATTCCTTTTGTAAAAGCTCTACAAGAGTCATCAATCGTAGATTCTCCATTTCCATTTTATTCTTTTCTTCTTGTAGGGCTATTATACGCTGCGTACTTCCATCATTTTCGCACGCAATTATTTGGGTGGCGTAAATTGGGCGCAAATTGCGCAATCGGCACATTTTTGTGCATGTGGGGCACAGTGCACTCTTTTGCTTGTTGAACCATTTTCTGATGCAAGAGTTGCCGAATAAATGACCGCATTCGAGTGATGTTGGTCTGTGTGTGTCTGTTAGGGTGTATGTGTTTAAACATATCGTACATTTGTCGGAATTATCGACCATGAAGGGGTCGTAGATACGAATGATGATTTATTGACATGTATATCAACTTGTAGAGATGTGAAACAAAATTAAATGGACTTGTTGTAAAAACAACCTTAGAGATTAGGCATAATGTACGGCGATGAGGAAGTATATGAAATATGTGGGCTAATAGCGGTAATCGATTGTTGTACGTTGTAGTTGTTGTGATGTAGGACTGCTAATTAATTCTTGTTCCGTTGTGTTTATTTGGAAATTTGAGGATTTTTAAACGAGTTTTGATGGAAAAATATTCTGCTCTGCCAGGAAAGACAGGCATCTATCCTACAGCAAGAAGAGTACAAATTATATTCTTGCTAATAACTAATAAATAAAATTGATGGTACAAGTCTTTTATTTTGTATATCTTGCGTGGTATTGTTTAGGTCGATGCTTGTATCCTAAGAAGTACCTAAAAGCAATAAAGAATATTTACCAAAATAATAAGGCTGTGATTTTTTAAATAATTAGCAATTTGCCTGCTGTATGCCGTAACAAATTTTTAGTACTTTGATAAACATCATGGCGAATAAAATTAAAAAATGTGATTATGAAATTTAAAAAGTATTTGAGATTATTCGTTGAACTGTAAGATATTTTTGTTGAACGAAGGAATGATACGATTGGCTGGTAGAAAATAAACCATCAGTATTACCAGAACTCAGCAGAAAACATTGTTACCAGAGCATGTTAAATAGGTGTTAGGTGGAATGTTTAATTATTAATTAAATTTGTTTCTTCAAAAAAATATTATTATCCAATTCCATATATTCATCAATGAGTTATAAATTGTGTAAGTAATGTAATTTATTAATTAATGATTGTCTTATAATTAAATTCTATTGTATTGAACTGATACTTTACGGATTGTCAGTTGGCAGTTTTGACAGCGTAATAGAATAGCAATTTTTAAGTTGTTTAAATGTTTTATTTAATGGGTAATTCTAATTGATGGACTCGGTTCTTTACAATTTTTACGTTTCTTTTCGACGATAAATTTTTTAGAATTTGGTAAATTGTCTCCAATAAGAACCACAAATGCATATTTTGAATAGTTTATAAATGACAATGACCATTCTTGAAGCTCACAATCTGCGATATCGCTATTATCCTTTTTTCTTACATAATATTCATCGATCCTTGGGAAGGAAATATCAGATATAGGAGTTTCATTGACATTGTGTTTGGTAACTTGTTTTATAGAATGTTTGAGTTTAATTGGGTGGAAAAAATGGTTATTGGTGATTTGCATTTGGGGGTGGTGAATGTGAAAATAGCTATAGATGGAAAAAAGGACGCTTAAAAGAACATTTAGTGGATGAACAATGGTACAAAACAGATATTATACTTTATAAATACTTTATAACAAAAGCGATTGAGAATAAGGCCTGTTATTAAATGAACCACTTACAATGTTAAGTTCAACATTGTACAAAAACTAGATATTTAGTGTAATTATGTTCAATAGGAGATAAAATAGCGTTAGTAATAATGTTACTATGAAATATTGAAATTCTAAACAATTATGGTGGAAATACTTGCAAGGTATTTTGGCTTGGCTGTGTTTTCATATATGCACTGTCTAAAAAGATACAATAAATATGAATTATTAGTTTTTTATCAAATAACACGATTATCATACTATAAATACTTATAACCTTGTTTAAATTGTTCTGCGTTTTTTCTTAATATGAAGAGACAAAAGCATATTAAATAGGTGTTGGATGAGATGCGGAATGAATGATTAAATATGTTTTTTGGATGAGCAAAAAAAACGGCAAAATTAGAGCTCAAAGCACGCAACATATTAATTCGATATTTTTTAAAAAACAAAAATTTATATTTACTGCAGAAAGGCGAATCGTTATTATGGTCATAAAATTTAGGCTCCTTCTGTGTAAGATCTAAATGAAAAGAATTTCTTTGACCGCGACAATTATAGGTGTTACAGATCAATTAAACAATCCCTTATGACAGACAAATCTTACATATAATATCAGAAAAAACACTTTATGACAAAATACTACCCATATCCGTGATTAATAAATTTGAAACTCTTTTGTCTGCGTATATTTCGTTAAGAGACGAAGAAGAAACTTTCTAAAACATACCTACCAACTCAAAGCACGAATATATTTGAAATGAAATAAGATTTACTTATCATAGTTCCATACTACTGAGATATATCACATAGCAATCAATAAATCTCTGGCGGGTTGCCGCCGATCGTGGCCAAAAGACCATTGGTTCTAGGGGAATGAATATTACCTATCAATCATGCACAATACAACTACCAGGTATGCCCACAGAATCAGCCAGGGACCTGTACTACCTGAAGCTGGACCTCAGGCGTCGCCCACCTCTAACGAGCACCACGAATATATTTTCATTTTTTGTTTGCGAGGTGTTAATTTTACAATTTTTTGATCTATTCCATAGCAAAAACAAATTTATTGAAGAATATTTACTTATATCTGAAGTAGAATATCACTGTTTGATTATTCTGAATGCCAAATTTTTATGCATCGCATTTGACGTGGTTAACAATTCACATGAACTTCTGTTTTTATACTTTACTGGTTATTCGGCATGATCAAATCCGTAGGCACATACCTTCGATTAAAACCTGGGATGGGATCATAACGTTGAAAAGCCTTTGTGACAAGGATGTGGTTAAAAGAATTTTTGCAAAGTATTCTGATAACTTGAAAGAAGCTTTTCAACAAAATACTGCGAACCTATATGCCTATGTTGAAAACTACATATCTGTAAAATGTTCGATAGAAATGAATGATGCATTGAAAGAGTTAAAAGACAACAATATAACATATATGATATCAAGGGTATATGATATATACTGATAAAACCAAGGACGTCTCATAGAAGTAAATATTACATATCTGATGGCAGATCTGACAGTGTTTAATGATTGAATAAGTAATTAATTATTTTTTGTGCAATATTGTATTTTCACCCTCAGCTGCATTATTTATTAAATTTTTATGTGTGAAAAACAATATTTTTAATTTTGCAGTAACTCATCAAAGCTATATGTAACCTCAAATATCAACGAACTAAAAAGTATATTTATCAAGCTGCAACATAATGAATTAGCAGTAATTCGAAAATTCAATTTTCGCACCAAATACTTGCACGTTTTCATCTCCATATTCTTTTCATTGTCTATTAAATTACTCACAAATGCTTCAAAATCATATAATCATGATTTCATGTAATGGTTCACATTTTTCATCCTTCCTATCACCAATTGCCTGAGTCATAACTACAAACTTTCACACAATATAATATTATTACAGACCAGTTGCACTATTCTGATTATAAAACGAGCATGTAAATTTGCATGCCTTTAATAAAGCTTATCTTTCCTTATTCATAAGTTTGTTCGGGATAGACTAATTAGCGCCGCCGTTTGTATTTTTCAGCGGGAGTCGGAAAATTAATTTTCCACCCACGTCAACGATTTATCTGAACATCAATCACAAATAGCTGTTGAGCGAGTTTCAGAACACAGGAATTGCATAGTAAAATATGACCCATCAATTGAAACTGAAAGATAAAATAAAATTTCGCTATTTTTTGTTAAACTGACCAATCAACTTGCGAATTGTTTTTTATCGTGATAATATTTTATCAAGTCAAATAACTCAAGGATAATTTCCTGGAAAGGAATTTTAGTTTCACGAGTACTATATTCTTATGAAAACTAGATTTTAGTGACAGATCCATTTATTTCATATAATAGGAAACTACCTTGGTTAGAAATTTTTTTGTCCGATAGTCTGTTTAATTATCATCTCACGTTTCCTCACTCTTCAAACAAACTCTCCTAGTGCGTTGAGCACCGGTCTTGGTTTTGTAAATGATCAATTCATTGTCCTAATTAGAAATATATAACAATAAAGAAGTGCCTTATTTGCTATCAAAGGCAAAAAAATTTTGACATATTGATAACAATGATACCAATTATCAGTAAAAAGTATTTGTTACGTAACATACGGATCAAATTACATATAGCTGGGCATTAATAATACATAGAAAATATGCTTAGCAGTGGTTAGGATTGTTCTAGTATTCAGGCATCATTTACACGCAATAATCGTTCTTTCCGACCCTTTAGTATTATAATATCACTTATAAATGTGTTACTTCCAGAAATACACAAAGTAGGACTGTTCGTGTTTATTACAAAAACATTGTATTATGTACTCTAACCTCGAGAATAGATGTAACAAATGATAGCTGTATTTATTTTATCATCTCAATCATTTACAAATTTTATATAAACAAGTGCACGTGAAAAACCACATCAAAGAAAATGCGTGGTATCGATATAATAATTCTTTTGACAATCAATTGTCTACAAATAAAATGTTCTGAGGATGAGGTGGAAATCAAGGAACGGCTACATATGTTTGTTGTATTGATCAAAGACATAAGGGAAAAATGGTTTGAATGCAATTTTTCTTTTGATAACCTAGAAGTTGAGGGAAAGAATAGATGTTTTTCAGGTGCCTACCATTTAATAAATGCGAACAAAGAATACTCGTGCTCACTATCCAATAGTCCTTTATCATTGGAGGAGTATAACTTGCCTTCTCAACAGCATAGCTCAAAGTTCGCTGGTTCACTAAAGGCTTATATTGATATTGTAGAGTTTTGTCTTTTGAACGCCATTCCCTCATCACAAATAAAGTTTATACAAGCCGGCTTAAACGTTATAGTTGATCTAACCATATTCATTGACCGAATTTCAGAAGTACACCATAAACGGGAGAGATTCAAAACGCTGTATTATTCTCAGAAAAGAGTTATTATGGAAAACATGAAACCAATAATAAAGTTTTTAAGCGATGAAGCGAGAGAAATGTTATGGATTAAGTACAAAATTGGGGCACCACGGCTATTGGAAGAGACATCTATATGCAACAAAGAAGATGAGAGCAATTGTACGGAAACAGATTTTTCGATGATAGATTATTCTTCTACTCCACAATCATCAAGCCCAAATGATAGTACCACGTTAAGTTACCAACACCATGATCGGGACTGTGATGAAAATATCATTCCAAGCAAATTATCTGATCATAATGCCTGTTTGTGCAGCACTTTCCAGGAAATAGGTCCAGAATTCGTACAAAATGCATTTCCAGGGGGTATTATAGATCGTTACAGAGCACAGCAAGTGTTTCAAGCGCTTTCTTCTATCATAACCAATGAATCGACAAAAACACCAAGTATGTCGTCCAATATATCAACGATCTATCAGAAAGCGTATCATAATTGCGATAATGATCGAACCATTAATACTTATAATGATATGGCACCTGGCTATACAGATAGGCGCGAGAAAAAGGCACAAAATGATGATTCTCTTTACATTAGCTCTTTCATGGAAAATGAATTCGTAGAGTATGATGGTAACGATGGATGGACTGTCCCAAAAAGAAAAAATAGCCGAATTCGTACTTATGGCAAGAAAGTAAAAAATATTTTTAAATCATCGTTTTCACGTGCACGTAATAATACTCGTAACATTGTACCTGAAGTTACATCCAACCATATTTCTACTAACACCCTCCGTGTTCTTAACAGTGATACTATTGATGTTTCCATAGATAATTGCAGCAGCACCAACGAAAGTGCACCCAATTATACCTCCAACGATAACTGTAGCAGTAACATAGAAAGTGCTTCTAGTTATATTTCTGGTGATAGTCTCTACAGTATTTCTGACAATGTCTCTGATTGTATTCCTAATGATAGCCTCAGCACTGAGAATATCTATGATGATACTACCATAACTACAATTCGTCCCACCCTAGATCGTACTTTTGAACTTATCTCAAATCATAACTTGGATTATTGTTTAAAAACATGTGATCATGGTGATACAACAAATCATGAGGTAAGCGATATTCAAACAGAAGAAAACATAACCAAAAGCTTTGAACATCAATTTGATTATAAATCGAAAGAGGCAGCTGAAAGATCCCCTGTTACTTCACATTCATCAATATATGATATAGATAAGGACACTCCTGATCCGTATATCGAAAGTAAAACGAAATATCATACAATAACCTCTTCTAAGACTATTGCGAAAACAGACAATGAGACTTATAAGGATCAAAACAAGACAAAGGATGAAAAGAGTTGTAAAACTCCCTCGATGGTAAATTGCTGTCTTATTGGTTTGATAATTGTTTCTGTGTGTCTTTTCGTAGTAATTAACAACAATTGAATACTGTTTTAATTAAAGTATTAAGTTATTTTACTAAATTTTATACTCAATCTGAAAATTTTTGTACTAAACTAACGTATCATATCAAATGCGTCATTATTATTGTTGTAGGAAGACTGTTTATTTATTGTTGACGTGTTGGAGTAAACTTTTTACAATTATGTAACAAGAAAAAATGTCTTTTCAATTATTTTAAATGATTTGTTAATGTGTTAATCTGAATGCCCAACTACTTTTAGTTGTTAATTAAACATAAGATACGATCCATAACGGATTATATCAATAAAATATAATTAAGATCAGTGGTTTGGAACTATAATTGAGATTTACAACGACTACTGTCAAATTGTTTCGGATGATTAAAAAACACATATAAGTTTAAAATAATTGTTGTTTGATCATGTTGTGTGGAAGGACCGAGTGTATTACTATAATACAATCGTTGTAATACCTTAAATGGTCTTTTTAATCAAAAGTGTCCTTATTTATTTACAATATCTCAACTATTCTTGAATAGATAAAAAATATTCTTCTGGTATTGAACATAAATATTTTAGTACGATCAATAATACGTAAAAATGTTCTGAAAAACGACATAAAATTCTTTAATTCTATGAATCAAAGGCCGGTTACCATACTCAGCCTTAATGGACTAGACGAATATATATGTGATATAATAGTTAAAAGTAAATAAAAATAGTTTCTTAATTTCTGTTCTATGAGCCAAAGGCCGGTGGCCATGGTCGGTCCTAGCGGACCAAAAGAGCGTGTTAAGTTAGATGATATGCTGTAAGGTGATAATTAAACTAATCTTTAATAGAGAACAAATTTAATTTCTGAGGTAAATCTACAACGAGTGCGTTAACAAAGTGATAGTAATTGTTACTTACTGGTAATTATTGTTAAAATAGTGTGAATTATAAGAAATTTGACAATATTTATCTATATAGTGATTGTTTAGGAACATTTTAAATTAAAATCTAACACAATTATAAATGCATATTTAGTTACTTATCAGGATCAACGTTGAATGTTTATTACACATTAAAGGTATTCTAGTATAACATGTTGTAATCAAGATGATAGAATGCAAACCTGCACGTAGTGTAATTTGTTTGAATTACAAGAGCATTTAATTAAAACGTGTATGACAACGAAGTAAAAAAAATATTTCAGCCGTGCCCCGATCAAAGATGAGCGAAGAAAAATTTAATTTTGTAAAAACTGAAGAACGCATCCTGGATGCGTGGAACAAGGAAGGCTGCTTCGAGAAGCAGAACAATCTTATGAGGGGAAAACCGGAATACACCTTTTATGATGGCCCTCCCTTTGCTACGGGTCTGCCGCATTACGGCCATATTTTATCAGGTACTATCAAGGATACAGTAACACGGTTTTTCATTCAACAGGGATTTTCTATAAAGCGGAGATTCGGCTGGGACTGCCATG
Organism: Trachipleistophora hominis; assembly: GCA_000316135.1. NCBI lineage: Eukaryota > Fungi > Microsporidia > Pleistophoridae > Trachipleistophora > Trachipleistophora hominis. The sequence continues at coordinate 5,042 of JH993874.1, read as the reverse complement.
GCCTGCCCGTTGAATACGAAATTGACAAAAAGCTGAAGATAAGCACGCGAAAGGAGGTGCTAGACATGGGGATAGCGAAATACAACACGGAATGTCGTTCTATCGTTCAGAAATACACATCGGAATGGGAACAGATTGTTAACAGAATGGGTCGATGGATCGATTTTAAAAACGGGTATAAAACGATGGACATAAGTTTTATGGAGTCTGTCTGGTATGTGTTTTCTCTCATTTATCAGCAAAAACGTGTGTACAGAGGATTTAGGGTGATGAGCTTTTCTACGGCGTGTTCGACGCCATTATCAAATTTTGAGGCTAATTTGAACTACAGAGAGGTAAACGACCCGTCGATAATCGTGGCGTTTAAATTGAAGGATCTCTTCAGGGGGATGGAGGTTAATCTGGCGATATGGACAACCACACCGTGGACACTCCCGTCTAATTTGGGTGTATGCGTTCATCCTGAGTTCGTGTACGATATTTGTGAAATCAATGGAAAATTTTACGTGATTCACGAGAATAGAAAAGAATCTTACAGCGTTTTTGAGCGTGCGAAAGTGGTTAAAAAGGGTGAACGGGTCTGTTTTTGTTGGTTTAAGATACGAACCGCCGTTCGAATACTTCAAGAAAGATTTTCCAACGTTTTTCAAGGTATTAAAAAATGAAGGGGTCACGGATGACAGCGGTACAGGCATCGTGCACATGGCACCGGCCTTTGGCGAAGAGGATTACAACGTATTTCTAAAAGAGGGCCTGCTACGTGAGAATGACGAAGTGCCCTGCGTAATTGATGACAAAGGAAAGTTTACGAGTACCGATTATAAAGATCTTTACTTCAAAGATGCCGACAAGCCGATCATGAAGGCGTTAGGCGACAGGTTATTGTGGCGAGGAACGATCAGGCACAGATATCCGTACTGTTGGCGGAGCGATACTCCGCTTATATACAAGATGGTGCCGAATTGGTTTATTCACATTTCTGATTTGCGCGAGCAGCTCTACAAGTTGAACGAGAAAATTCATTGGGTGCCGCCATCGGTCAAGAATAAGTTTGGGAATTGGCTCAAATGTGCGCGTGACTGGTCGATCTCAAGAAACAGATTTTGGGGCACGCCCATACCAATTTGGACGAGCAGCGATTTTAAGGTAACGCTCTGCATTTCGAGTATAAGGGAATTGGAAAGACTCGGATTTCGTATGAAAGACGGGCAGAAGATACCTGTAAAGATACAGGATATGCACAGAGAGTTTATTGATGACATACTTATTGAGAAAAACGGTGTTATTTTACGGAGGATTGATGAGGTATTTGATTGTTGGTTTGAAAGCGGCTCAATGCCTTTGGCACAGGATCACTGGCCCTTCTCAGCTTTTACGGCTGATGGGATTGAGAAAAAACTCGACCAGCTAGAATTAAACGTTAGAGAACCCGATGCTGCCGATTTCATTGGAGAAGGCCTGGATCAGACACGCGGATGGTTCTACACGTTGCACGTGATCAGCACGCTTTTGTTTAAAAGGCCGGCATTCAAGAACATCATTGTGAATGGTATTGTGCTGGCAGAGGATGGCAAGAAGATGAGCAAGCGGCTAAAGAACTATCCCGATCCGATGGAGATTGCGAACAGCTACGGAATGGATTCTCTACGTATTTATTTAATCTCATCACCGGTGGTTGTTGCTGAGAACTTAAAATTTACTGAGCGTGGTGTTAAGGAGGTTTTTAAGAATTTGATGATCAATTGGTACAATTCTCTGAACTTTTACGTTGAATGCAGTACTAAGAAACGGGTTAATGAAAAAGAAACGATTCTTGATGAATGGATAGTTAATGAACTGTGCATTCTTGCGCAGAGGATTAAGAAAAACATGGAGAGGTATGAATTGGCAAACATTCTGTCGGACGTGCTCGTGTTTATTGATGATCTGAGCAACTGGTACATCAGAATGAATAGAATGAGAATAAGAAATGGCGAATATGGCGTGTTAAAGACAGTTTTGACTAAGTTCAGCGTACTAATGGCACCTTTTGCTCCGTTTTTCTCGGAATATTCGTATCAGGTGCTGCAGGGCAACTCATCGTTGTTAAACAAAGACTTTAAGAGCGTGCACTACGAGGCATTTCCTGTTTTTAGGCCTGTTCACGAGAACAATTTTGATAAAACGAAGAGAGTCATCGAGAGCATTCGAGTTTTGAGGGAAAACCAGAAAATATCCCTGAAAACGCCTCTTTCTGAGGTTACAATCGTAGGTGTGGATGATTTTGATCACGAGCTCATCAGGACGGAGTGCAACGTGCTTCACGTAAAAACTGATAGCGAGGACAGCTATGAGTTCAGCACTAGGCTAAAACCTAATTTTGCAGAGATCAAAAAACGGAACAATGAGAAGGAAATACCGCAGAAGATCGCTGTAATCAACAAATTAGAGGGCATCAACGATATAATAAGGCATAACATTGTCAGTGACGAAATAATCATCGAGAAGAACATAATTTTGCAGGAGAAGAACAGAGTAGCAAAAAATTTTGGAGATTTTACCGTAATATTGAACGTGCAGTTAAATGACGAGCTTATCGAAATGAAGGAGGGCAGAGAATTTAACGCCTTCCTACAGAAACTGCGCAAGAGGATCGGCCTGAAGATTGATGACACGGTCAAGATTTATCTTGATAGCGCGGATCTACGAAACATTATAACGAAGAATTATAAGATTGATTTTGTGGATGATGATGATACCTGTCTGGTGCTTGGCGAGGGACTGTACGAATATGAAGGTCAGGATGTGCTGGTAAAAATATTTAAGTATTAAAATCGTAATTGATTTGAATTTGTAATTTTATTATTGAAAAATGCTGTTTGATCATGTTTTTGCCCTGTATGAGGTTATTTGGTTGGTACTCTTCATTTTAAACGTATTTAATTGCGTTGAATTGGTTTAATTTTCTATAATACGAAAAATACAATAATATGATGTTGTAACAGCGATTATTACGCAGGACGGGACGTAACGTTTTGGTAATAATTAACATTACAAAGTATTTATTAACCACGTATTTGTTTTTAATAATCAAGGTTATTTATCATACTCGTATTATTACTGCACATCATACGTGATTAAATAGATTGCTACGTTTTTTATCATTTGAAAATGCCAAGCGTAGAAAAGTTTGCTATGGTGGCATGTTCATGTGTTTAATATTCTTTTAAGCATTTTATTTGAAAACAACACACAACATTTGATCGTAATTACCATTTAAGTATCTCTCCTTGATCTATCATTTATACATTTCACCTCATCAAATATTACGGGCACCGATTGTGTAAAATGTTTTTTGTACTACAAGCACAGAGACAATCCATAATTATTATCACATCTTGCCGTGACATTACAATCTCTTTAAATGTTAATTCTTAGATTTATAAAACGGTCGTAGTACATTCATTAAAATTCGTATCGTGTATAGAAGACAAAATTAATTTAATATTTAATTCATATTTCATTTAACAATTCATACCAATAATTCTTGTTTTAACTTTATTTTGATGTTTGTTACTGCAGGTGAAAGAGAAACGTTTACTTAAATACGAAAGAATAATTTGTAATCATTAAAATAATTAATAGCACGTCATAAGATAATATTACACGTACTATTATTTATCTATGGTTTTATTTCAAAGAGCATTATAAATAATATGTAATAATACATGTGTTACACGTATTAGCAGTATAATAGCATCTTTATCTTAATACATTAAACAACATTAATGTCTCAGTGGTTCTTGAGAATGTTCCATTTCAAATTTTTAGCGGCAATTTGCACCCACCTTAGCGTAATGGATGTCATAAAAGACATGGACGGTCAGAGCCATGACAAAAGGGAAAATGACACATCAAACGACCCGAAAAAAACAAAAGTAGAAGATTCTCATATTCAGTACCTGCTCACATTCTACCACAAGTACTTTCCGCTCGCGCTCTTCTCTCGTTTGTTTCGATTATCAGCGCATCGCGAGATTTCTTTCACGAAACAGAGTGATCGTGTGATCAGATACCTTTCATTCGATGGTGCTGATGCACTCATGGATGCACTGATGAAGGAAGTTCCTCTTAAATTTGATCTGGGGTGTAATTACGTTAATGTACCTGTGATGAACGGTAATAACGTGCCTGAGAGCAGAGAACTCGTGTTGACATTGACATGACAGATTATAAAAAAGAAATTGAACGAAAACACAAGACAAACACGTTGAAAAATAAGCCTGTGCAAAACAAAGACAGCAATTTGGTAACACAGTACGATTTAAACGACGTACACGTCTGTGACAACCTATGCAACGAATGCATTGCACAAATGAACAAATTAATTGACCTGTTAAAGAAGATATTGACTGATAATTTCGGATTTTCTCACGTCATTTTCTTCTTTTCGGGTAATAAAGGCTTTCATTGTTACGTCACGGATGCATCGGCCAGACATTTTACGGGAATTGTACGACAATCGGTTGCTTCGTATCTAAAAAAGCACGGCGTGCTTGTTGATGAGAATGTAACTAGGGATGTTAAGCATCTGCTTAAGGCACCTTTCTGTGTGCATCCGAAGAGCGGGTATGTGTGCGTACCAGTCATCGAGGGCGTCGAAAAGGTGCACGTGAGCGATGTTGTATGTGGAAATGTTAACCTGGAAAGATATTACAAGTATTTTGAGGATTTTGTCAATAAAATGGATGAATGAAGAGGTTATACAAGTAAAATACGTTAATATAACAATAGTTTATAAGATAATATTGTTTTTGCTCTAAAAAAGTGCCAAATTTGGTTATCAATCAGAACGTTGACCTCTTCTTTTAAAACTAAGATTTAATTCTTTTGTGGTCATTTTTATGATTTAGATCTATGGTGGTATTTAATAATCAATTTCAAACTTACGTTTTATTTTTCACAGTTTTTGGCAAAATAGAAAGAAATAATTGATCAGTCCAGTAGACACAAACATTTTATAAAATTCATGAACTAAATACCGGTGGCTATAGTCGGTCCCT
>JH993873.1:4093-20903 GCA_000316135.1 Trachipleistophora hominis | reverse complement strand
AACAGTACTTATAGTATGAATTGATAAATCTAGTGACAATTGCTTTCTGACATATTATTCCTGTGAAAACTCGAGGATTAAATGGTTTTTTGTGTATATGTTTTTTTATTCACCAAATCACCTCACACGTTCCCCTTGTCCGAGACTGGCTGGGCCACTAATGGCTTTTAGTTCATGGCGAGGATTAAATAGAAGAACCTCTTCAACTATGATAAATATCCAAACAACACGGCAAATACAGAACATCTTTAATCAAATCAACAAGTGAAGGTATTACAAGATCATTATTTTTCATAAACGAGTTATATTCTGAAAGCCGAATATGTGAAGTTCGTTGATCATTAACTTCCAAAGTTGATTTTATATACATATTGATACTAATAAACAACAAATGAGGCCTAGAACTGCTCCTAAGTCGTTATATATTTTTTACATATACCATGATTGTGCTAAACCCATGTCAAAGTTAGTGGTAGTAACGGGAACGTCGGGATGTGGTAAATCTACATTGATCAGAAGAATTCTTAACCATGAAAACGTTTCACTTTCTGTTTCACATACAACGCGTGAAAAAAGGGCAGGAGAAAACAACCACATTGATTATCATTTCATCACAAAAGATGAATTCATGAAAATGGACCGTTCAAATGAATTTTACGAGACCACTTTTTATGATAACCATTATTATGGCACTGCAAAATCCGAGTTAAATAAGAATGAATACGTTATTATCGATTGCGACCGAATAGGTGCAGCTAAATTTAATGAATTTAATAACGTTAAAATTTTCTTTTATAATACAAAGGATGTTTTATACGAAAGGCTGATGAAACGATATAATAACAAGGAAAAGGCTGAGAGGAGGCTACAAAGCTATGAAATAGATATGAAAACGTACAGAGAGGGAAATTACAAGCATAGCATTTTTACTGATGATTTGGAAAGAAATGTTAAAGAATTGGAAACGATTATATTTGGCAGCAACAATATATGAACAATAAAAATTTTATATTTTTTTATTGGAAATAATTTATGAGAGAAATTGTAGAGATGTATAACTACGAATTTGCCCATTCGCACGATTTATGGTTATTGAAAAAGCAGCGAATGATTAAAAATATTTTGATATGTCATGTATGATTTTTGTTTTATAAGCGCCCAAAATTAAATCATCAAAATCAAAAGCTCAGAATTGGTAGAGGTAGGATTTAAAAATGATAAGATTTATCAAATTCTCAGGAAAAAGTATAATAATTGATTGAAAGGCCCTCGCTATGATCATATTTTTGTGATATTATGAAACATGTTTTATTTTACAATTTTTGATATGTGTGAACAAAACGAAAAGTAGAAAATCATTTATGTAAAAGCATAAAAACAGGATCGTTTCAACAAATCTAGCAAGCCCGAGTCATCGATCTCAAATCCATTAGTTTCATGAGGATGATTAGGTTGAAATTTTACCATCAACACATCAGCTTTCTTGATTAATTTATCATAATAACAATAAAGACAACTCGCAAACTGATTTAATTGGTTCGAGAAAAAATTATGAAATGTTATTTAGCATTTTGATGGTAAATAGAAAGTTATATTCTGTTATGAAGCTCTTATCATCCGAAACTCACCCAGCAGTCATTTATGGTCGATGTTTAGTTATTAAATTAGACTTTACTCACTACTTCAGTTTCTCCTCACATCACCACGTCATACTTTTCATGAGCAAACCCCAGGCGGACCACCGTCTCTACCATAGCCCCGTCGGCCATTGGTTCTTGGGGATCAGATCATTCATTTAACATAATACTCGACTAATAGGCAGGTAATGACCTAGTAACAAGCCAGGGACCTGCAATGTGCGGAGCTAGACCCCGCATGCCGCCCTCCTCCTAAGGGCACTTTGTGGTCGATGTTTAATGAAAATGTTATCACCAGTTAAAAATTAATTTTTAAATCTCTAATGAGGAACGTGAGAGACGAAAACGGTCAACTTAAAATGGAATAAGGGATAAAGAAGAACAGGTCTCATCGAAAGCATTCTAATTTAAATTTTCGTTTTATAAACGGAATAGCGCAACTAGTATGTTAATAACTTCTTATTTCATGTATATTTTATTTCTAATAAACATCTTTGAAGAACCATTTTCTATCGTGTTTTAGTAGTCAGTTATGTTCTTTTTTACATTTTCATATGAAACCGGTTGAAACAAACATTTTCGAGCCTATTTTACTGATTCTCTATGTAATTTACGAAATGACACTATTTTTAGAGCAAGCCGACAAAGCTATGCTCATCGATTTTTGTATACGTTAATACATTATATACTAATCACACTTATTTGTACAACAAATAATTAGTTTACTCTTTGCGCAAAATTAAAGCTTAAATGAACATTATTGCATTCGCCTATCATTTCATAATTTATATTATGTGCTTTGGAATTCAACTATAGTTCAAAACCAAAGTAGCGTATTCCACCAGTAAATTTATCATTTACAAACCATATATAGTGTTAATAGGTTGGCATGCAAAATTGGTAAATTAATTATCAAACAACACTATTGTTTTTTTTAAATATGTAAATATTTTTATAATATACTCCTATTTATCCAAAATCATGTCATAATTGTGAATCCACTTTCTCTATAGCATCATTCAATCCAAAATTTTAGAATCACAGTTTCATATTACGCAGTATTCATCACCATTAAATATTATCAAATGAACTTTCATCTCCAGGCACAGCAGCGAATTAATTTCTTTCACTAATATTATTGTGAAAAAATCGACCGATTTGCTCTTTATATACATGAAAGAAAACAAAAATGAACTAAATATGCACATAGAACACTCCTTTGTTTTTTTATTTTAATTAATTAAATTAAATTTGTATTTTCTAGTCTTTCTACTAACGATGTACATTAAATAAATCAAATTTCCACGATAATGATACAATCAGCCGTCGCCCGAAATCTTATGTTCTCATCTTTTTGCAACATGAAACAAATCACGTCAATGTTTTTCACGATGGTAATTTGATTGAAAGCAAACAACATATTCATTTCCTTCTAATGTTTAATCATTAGCTAACCTCAGAGCACTGATAAAACTTTCATGGTATTGATAAAAATGTTTTCATCTTGACACGTTGAATGAGTCACAGTATTCCATGTGTTCTTATCAGTGTTACAGATTTCGAAACAAAAGAAGGTTTAAATGTAAGAAAGCCAAGAATGTAATAAATGTTCCTTTTTTTTGATATTGTTTTATCGAAAGGTTTACTTTCTAGTTTGTTCGATTCCATAAAGTTTGAAAATTATGAGAACTTTGTTGACGAGGCCAGATATGATGCCGAGATAAAAACAAATGATTCTGCTCTTATCGACCTTATGAAAACAGAGTTTGTAGTCTTCGGAACAGAAACTTGCGGATACACGAAAAAAGCGCTAACTCTTCTTAAAGACAAAGGCATGAGCTATGTTTTTGTCGATAAGGACAAAAACATGACCAATACATATGAAGATTTAAAAAAAGATCTTAGGCATGAAACATTACCTCTCATAATACGTAATAGACGCTTTTTTGGTGGATATGGTAAGTTGAAGGAATACTTTGAAAATCCATACGAGTTCTACAAGAAATACTACGAAAAATACTATGGAAAAAATTATGGCAATACTTATAGTACTAGCTCAGAGATATCAAGCTTTCCTTATCAATAAAACATAGAAGTAAATTCATATCCTTCACATTTCTTAATCTCGTTTGATGTTCTGTCGAGTCTGTTAACGCATCTCATCGAAACTAGAACCTAAAGGTTTTTGAAAGATGTTGGGTTAATCATGATAGCGCAAAGTTATTTTTGCAATGATAGTGCTTTTTGTCACCAAGCAATTTAATGAATATACCAAATCAAAATTTGTGGTGTAATACGTCGACATCTGATGCCAACTTGTTATAAATATTTCTTTGCTGCTTAATACAATAAAATTTTTGGATTTATCCATGAAATCGAATGCTTTATTTCTGTCCATATAATGAAACATAAATTTGACGATTAATTCGATAAGATGTATTTTGGTTTCAAGGTCATCGTTTATATTTTTATGATCGCTTTATTGTATTAAAATTTTCAGATTAACAGGAAAGTCAGTTTTCCGGCAAAAATTACTTTTTTTTTGTATCGCCGATGGAAAATAACCGAATGATTCTAGAAAAATAAACGTTCGGAACCAATATTTTCAATTTTATGCCGGATTACTAAATAAAACCATTCGTTTCAATTAAAGGTAAGCAACTTATGTTTTGGTACGTCCACGGTACTACTATCATCGTATTAAATAGTAGAAATATTTCGTTAATATGTTAAAGAGTTAAAAATTCATTCTATAGTAACTCAATTTGATTGAATTTTTGTCCTGGTTTACTAATTTTGGTTACGTTAAGAAAAGACGGAGGACTTTTTCCATGCAATTCTGGTCGTTTTAATAAATTATTTTCTATAAAATAACTCCTTATTCGACTTTTAAATTCGATTTCCAAACCTAGAATAGTTCGATTCGTATCAAATCTTTTCCTAATTAATATACATTTTGGCCTTCTTGTACTAAGAAAGGTTTGATTACATACTTGGTTCATTTTTGGGTGATAAAATTTAAACTTTATCCAAGAATATCTATTAAAATCGTCATGTTGTCAATAGTTGATCGAATGATCGTGCATATATAGATGTTTGTATTCAATACGATATATATTACAATATTAACATAAAACGTGTTCGTGTACCAGATACTATCAAGTTCTTGTGACATTATCCGCGAAATATAATGTTTAACGTGATAATCGGGTAAGGATAACGCTGATTTTTTATTGAAGACAGTCCTCGTTATAGCAATAATGTATGTAATCATCTAGCAATAGCTTAAGCACTAGATATTTCTACTATGTTACGATAAGGAATCTCTGGTTAAATAATTATAGCTTCAGATTACTTTTTATTATCAAATGCGGCAAAAACGTAGTTTATCAAAAACACAATGATATCTTTCCATATAATACGACATTATATTTAAACACATTTTACAACAGCTGTCTCCAAAATGAACTATTTTTTCAAAAAAATGATGGCAAAACTCGTTCAAAATATTTTTTCTCATGTTCACTCACGTTCCTAAGCATTTCTTCCTCGACTTCTTTGGCAAGATTTTTTATTTCGTCCGACTTATTCGCCAAATTTCTGTTTTCATAGATAAAAGAACAAATTTTCACTATATTTCCTTTGGGATACTCGCATGTTTCATTTATTGGTTCGTTATCAACCTGCAAATTCACCTTGATACTTTCTAAAACCGGTTCACGAAATTCCCTCCTTTCTTCCACAATACTCTCTTCGTACGGATATATGGGCGCAAAAGCAATCTCCTTTTCAACCAAAGGCTTACAGCTAAGCTCCACAATATCATCAACCTCATTCCTATTATGTTGATTTACCCTGTTTGCAAAATTTAGATCTACTCCAAACATGCTCTGTATGCGCCTGTCTACCGCGTTCTTTTCATTGTGATCATCAAAAAATAACTGCTCTTCAACAAATTAAAAAACTGCTTGAGAGTCACTTGCATTTCCACATATACATGCAGCAGATAAGGCAGTCGTATGAAGCATTTGAGTAAATCGTTCTTGGTTTCTATTTCATAAAGACCAAAATTTTTTATTTGCTGCCCGTATACTTCACCTGTTAAAGAAGAGTAAAGTTTTTCGTCAAAATGGTACTTGCTTGTTAATTCGTTGCACAAATCTCTATCGCCGACATCTACTCGCATACGCTCCTTTATTTCCTTCTCAACAAATATTATGAGCGATTTGGTTATGTCCCTATTCAGATAACTATCGAATTTTAGTACTAACTCCAAATTGTTTCTGTATGTTATACGTAAAAAAAATTTTTCTTCGTTTTTAACATGTAATGATTTGATGGTCGCTAAATCAATACTATCACACAAAATTCCCGCTTTCTCAAATATAAGTAGTGACTTGTGGGATATTTGTATGTAACGAATAGAGTCTGAGATGTAACAAGGAATACCAAAAACCATTAAAGGGAACCGCATTTAACTTTTTTAAAAAATGTTTAATAAACGTACAAAATGCAAATATTACACCAGGATGGTCTTCACAGTTGGTAGCAGGATTTGTATATGCCTCTTTAACAATCCTATTTAATCATATTTTTACGTTATACTGAATTTAAAAGTAATGCAAATTGCAGTTTTGGCTTTCTTATCAACACCTATCACAAAGATTATACCGTTGACGAATAACGCATTTATTTCAAATCATTGATTGTTTTTGCGTTAATGAGTGCAAAAAATCGCATGTATACAATGACCGTAAAAATGAATTTTGCGGTAATAATTTAAAAATTCAAAACGGAGAATCCTTCATGAAATTTATTCGCCCCAAAATATTGCTACATTCCCCTTACGCTGAAAAAGCACTTCTTCTTCGACTAAAACTGTCCAAAAATAGAGATCATATAAACGATCTCATTTTGAAACACGCACCATTACATAACGATAAGATCATGGACATAAATGTCTACGTACCATATGAAAAAATGAACAGAATTGGAAAAGTAATAGGCAAAGGTGGGTGTAAACTTAAAGAAATCGAGAGAATGAGCAATACGCACATCAGATTGCGAAAGAATGACAAAGTGTATTTTAATATAACAAAGGAGGCGGAAGGAGATGTATGGATGGCGCGCGATATGATAAATGACGTGCTGGGTGATAAACAACGAGAAAATGAGGTACGAGAATATAGCGATTGGGAAAAATATTATTACTGGTGGTATTATTATAATGTAGAGAATAAAAATAAACATCGTTAAAAGGATGTGAAATCAAGTGGCAAGTATAAATAACCGTAAAATAAATAAGTTAATTTTAACCCGTACAATACAATAGAATTGTTTTTTGTTAATTCGATCAGACAAAATACTAACCAATTGGGAAATAGTATAAAACGTTAATTAAAATCTTAATATCAATTCGTTTGAGCATTTGTATTGTCACGAAGATGTGCTATGAACATATGGTTTTTGGGCCAACGATATATATTAAACGTTCAGAGAGTTCGTTTCGTGCTTTGTTAAATTGCTATGATTTTAATTAAGCCTAATTTCAAAGGAAAATTAGAGAAAACAAAGTAAATTCTGTAAGTATTAAGATATATTTTCTATTCTTAATATATAATACTTAGACGTCAACCGATTCATTTTCAGTTACTTGTGTTGTATGCAACAGCAATACACAGATTTACTTATATTTACTAAGCATTATTAATATAACAAATAGTTTTTAATATTCTGATGCTAAAACTGCTATACTTTGTATAAACATTGGCTGAAACGACCACTTACAATTATAATTAACAAATACTTTCCTTCAAATTTCCAATGGCCTAAAATCACAACGTTCATCATGAATTTTCGTCAATTATTATTGTTCTTCGCGATTTGTCACAGTAAAATCTAAGGTTATTAATTAAAAAGCATTATTTATTTGTTTATGATTCCATTAAGTTACTAAAACTTAATTTCGGTATGAATGTCATTTTGTTGGTGCAAAATTAAATGACAATAGATTGCTGTCGAAAATCATATTCAAATTGTAATCAATTTATTTCACAATTTGAATATTACTTTACTTGCATGGTTAGACTTGTCATTGCAAAATTAACATGTTTCGTTAATACACGCGACAATGAAGTAGCAAATATACACAGATACATTATACAAGAATAAAATATGTGATATCTGCTTATATATCGATCATTAATATCCAATATATTTATCTAAGATTGCATATACCAACAACTTAGAACCTACACTATCAGCATAACAAGTAGTATTTACAGTTTGATTGTAGTGATAAAGAATTTTTAATAAATTTAATCCTAGGTAGTCTGCTGGGTGTCATAAATGCACACATACATGCCGAGAAAATTATCAGTATTAAATAGAAATACAGGTATACATATGTAAAAAAACATCGATATGTGCCAAAAGGCATGCAGGCAATGGTTATTCCATTGATTTCGTGAAAAATGATTCTTGATAAATTAAGTACACGTATATTTTCAGCTGCAATAATAAACAGCCAGAAAGAAGACAAATTATGGCACTTGATTGAAAAGCTCATGAAAATGGTGATTTTTATCGCCTGCAAAATATATCTATGAACTAATGGCTCGTAGCCATGGTCGGTTTCAGCGGACCAGAAGAATATTGGAATTTTGCAATCTGGCACAAATAAAAATAAAGACGCTTTTAAAAAGGAACTCTGCTAAATTTATGGCGACCATAGTTGCTGTTTATAACGCGATAACATCAAAATATAATAGATACACTGTTTTCTTTTATAAAATTATCGCTTGAATTATATGTGGTCAATTGATTACCTTTTTTTAGACTTAGTATCCACACTAAACCAGTTGTTTCCGAATGGATTCGCATTTTTGTATAATTAAAAAGTTGATTTGTAATCGGCGGCATTTCCTCACACATTGATAATAAAAAATAGCCGAGAATCCTGCCAAGAATAAAGATCGGATGCTATTATTATAAATTTTTGTTTCGGAAAGGCGGATAAGATAACTTTTTTCTTATACTGAACATACTACTTCCAAGTTATCCTTTCATTAATATTGGTAATGATAATAGCAAGGACGATAAATTTTGCACGAAGATCGATAGTTAATCATCATTTGTACGAACTGTGTAAAAGACTAATGGTATACAACTTATACCATGACATAAAAACTGTTCATTTTTTATTGCATGATGGTTAACGGATCGAGAAAATCTGTATTGCAAAAAGAATATCAACCTAGTGGTTTATTAGATTAGACTTTACTTACTACTCAGTTTCTTTTTATTTTTTAATCTAGTAGTTAACAATATTGGTTACGTCCTTTACTTACGGAATACTGTTTTTGGAAATAGAATGTCATGTATTTCAAGAATCAAAAATTATTTGATTGTATAAAGGCTTAAATCAATTTATTGTGTTAAATATTAAGCAAATGAATCCTTTGTACGTTAATAGGTACTTTACTTGGTGAATCTTGTCTTTAAATCGTAAACGGATCATATCTTTTCGATGATAAAATAAACCAATACTTTTATTTCAAATTGACTACTGAGATTGCACATTACGCTTGTATACGTGGCAAAACGCAAGCTCTCCACAAAAACCAAGGAATTTTTATTCCAAATTTTTACTGCACATACAAGTTCTTTGTGTTCCTAAACGAGGAATTGTCTTTCAAACTTTCATCATTGTCCTTGTATTCGACCGATAAGAAAAATTTTATGTCCAAAACTTTTTTGATTTCCATCAAAACATCTTTAAAGCGATCCTTTCCCGTTGAATCTTTGGTCCATACCGCAAGAATAACATTTTTCATTCTAAAGCTTATCACTATTCCATTAACATCTATTTTGTCAAAAGGTTGACGAACCATTCGTATTAGAAGCTTCTGAAACAATCGTGTACTGACCTCCCGTCGCAATTTTATAATCCATTTACCACCGCTAATATTGCTTTTGTCTTCCCATAGTGGCTCTATTCCCTCTTTGAATATGGAAATGTCTGTTATTCCCTCGATGTGGTCAAAATTCACATGGTTGAGAAAATACAAAAGGTTTTCCACCGACCTGAGCGTGCATAGCTTCTTCAATGAATTGCAGAAATCGAAAGGTTCTTTCTTTGTCGTATTTCGCGTTATGGTTTTTATTGTGAAGGGAACAAACAATGGATGTGTCATAGACAAGGGCAATGTAAATAATTTTTATTATTTTTGTATTGTTAGTGATTTATAAGGGCCATTTTAATTTTGTGGTTTGTTTTATTTTGTTAAATGATCGCTGACACCAGAAATACTATGATTTAATTTACAGTCACGCCATTTTTTCTTACCATATACCTCAGACAACTAATATATGATAATAAAGATTATTTACTTGTTTGTAATATAGGGATTGTGAGAGATAAATAATGAAAAAACGTTTTAGTCCAAACACATGGTTGTAATTTTTTATTATATATTCAATAGGTTGCAATCAATATTATTTGCTTACTTGAAACATTAGATCAATATTAAAAAGATTTACATTCTGCTATCATCTGAATAATACCGATATTAAACTCTTTTATACTTGTGTAAGAAAAGAGTGAACGCGTAGTTAAAAATAAGTGGATAAATAAATAAGTGAATTATCTTCAATGAAAAAATTATGGTGTTATGATAAAAAATATAATGACTATCATAAGCTTATAAGATGCAGAGTGGATATTTAAGATATTAATCATAAAAATAAGATAATTATATTCAAAACAAGTATGTCAGTCATACCATCTTCGGCTTTTTTTAGTAAATGTAAAAAAAATTCTCTTACATCAGGAATAGAAAATTTCGAAGTACAATTGTAAAAAGTTTTGAATTACATATGTATAAAATGTATATCCCGATAACTTTGTAACTCGTCAAAACATGCTATATGGTCTTCTTTATATTATACACGAATTTATCCAAGTAATTGGTGTATGTTATTAATATCATATCTTTGACCCATTAAAACTAGGGTTAAAGACTTCTATCCACCTCTAGTAAAACAATAAACATTTCAACGTTGAAGCTAAACGTGATTATTAATGTAATTGGCATATCAAAGATTGTCCGATATTAGATTTACTTCCGTTTGAATTTGTACCTGTTTGGGATTGTTAAATAAAATCATATTTTTTGAAATATCGACCCTTTTATGACTATTAAAAAAGATGATTACGTGATCATAGAGGGCTATGGTCGTGCGAGTGCTCCTCTAAAAATTGAAGATAAGAAATGCAAATTTAATAGACAGATATTTAATCTATTGGATCTCGAAGGATTGGAATATTACGTAACATATAAAATTGAGAATGAAGTATTTAAATTGGTAGATATGTTAGAACCATTGGATGAAGACACTGGAAATACAGATTATGATAAAAAATACGTTGATGCGAACAACAATACAACCAAGAGGTTGAATGTATCAGCAGGCGATGGTAAGTGCAGAGAAAATGAAGATGATGTTCACTCGGGTGATGCAGGTGAAAAAGAAGAAATAACAATGGAAGAGCGGACAAGGAGAAAATACAGGAATAAAAAGAACGAAAAAAAAGAAAAAAGGATAATTGTTCACGAACTATCACCTCTTTCGTTTCATTCTTCTTTGCTGAAGAGGAAAAAGACGTTTTCTCTGAGCGCAATAGCGTTTTTGTCATTCTATGTGGAAAAAGACCGCAGTGTCTTAATCTACGATGATAAACATGCTCTCCTCTCATACACCGCACTGTACAAGGGCGTAAAAACTGTTGATGTGGTGGGAATGAAGCAGAGCGTCAAGAAAGTAGGAAATTATATCATAAAATATACAACGCTAAATGATTTATCGAGTGTTTATGACGTGGTTATTCTCGCTGATATTTGCGATGCGTCTGAGAATCAACAGCTGTGCGAGAGAATCCATTCTCATCTGAGTGATCAATTGGTGATCTACAGAAGAAATCGAGACGATGCCGAGAAATGTTTTGAGTATTTTCTGAATCACAAATCATACGTGAACGTGCGAATGAATGACTTTTTCAGTAGGAGGTATACGATTGAGAGTATGCATCCTGTGGTACGAGGCGATTATAATGAGGGTTATGTCATCACGGCGAACAAGGTTGTGGATGTGATGGAGTGTTTATCAGCAGGGAAGAAACAGCCTGCATTTGAAGAGAAAAAGCATTTGAGTGTAGACGAAATAATGGCAGGATCTATGGTGGACAATAATCATGATATCAATGAAAAAGATGATGGCATGCATCCGAGGACAAGATCAGATAATAGCAACAATGATACGGATGGCGAAATGAAAAACAGCGAGAAAAATGAAACTTTCGTATGCTATCATGCTGCTGCTTCGCAAGCAGATGACGAAGGCATGGAGAAAATGGATGATAAGGACGAGACACACAAGCGTAAACGCCTATCTGGTGGATAATAAATTTATTTTTTACTCACATAATACAGTCCCGTTATTTTTTCTTTTTCGTTCTCTATTTTCATGATCATTCTCTCGCACTTCTCTTTCACGTGCTTGTGATCTATTTGCATGCTTATGTTCTCGCAGACTAGGTAGTATTCCTTTGTATGGTCGATATTTGTAAGTAGTTTTTGGTATTGTGCCTGTTTATGGTCCAGAGAATTTATAATAGTAACGTAATTATGTTGGTTTATCATCACAGAGGGTTTGCTGGTAAAAACATTTCTCAAAACGAAGTATCACCAAAAGTAAATTATTTAGTAACTAATGCCACGGCAAGACTAAAAGGTAATTGCAGATACTACGTAAAACAGAAAATTCTATTCGATCACAGTATATAAGTATAACGAGAGTAACATGTTTTAATGTGTTTGAACACATTCCATCAACACGTACAAGCCAGATTTATTATATTATCCGGCGCAGTATTTGATCAAACTCTACTATTTTACACCAATCATCAGCTCTTAAAACGAATATTAACATTTGGTATATGATTAATGTTGCTAAAACCGTGTCGTTCAGTTGGAAGCATAGCTACAATTTTATAACTGTCATGTTTGTTTAACAACTAGGACATGAGTATGTATAGTCATCTCCTAACACATATTCCTTTAACTGATTGAAATTTGGTTAAAAAACTGATAAACTAATGCTCTCTCCGAACACGTAGTCACGCATTTCAAGAACTGTAAGAGCGTGTAATAATTCGATGATCAGCTACAATAAATATACGTTATACTTTTTACTTATGTAATTTACTCTTTCGCGGATACAAGCTTACTGCACATTTCGCAGCTTTTGGTATTCGTATACGTAAACACATGTTATAAATAGTATAGAATAGAACAATTGATTGCTGAGCATAGAAAAGTACATCTCTATTGCCATAATATCGAGTTGGTACAAGATTTGTTTTCTGCAAGTAATAAAGCATTAAACTGTGACTGACCATGTCTACAAATATGATTTGAAATATTTATTCATATCATATAATAAAACAAGACTATTCAGGTGTTCTTGTTCCTTTTTTTGTAGCTTTATCAAGTTCTAATCGGCCATTGGTAGTAGAGAAATTTGACTTTATCAAAAAAAGAAAGAAAAATATAAATAGAAGCGATGGCACAATGCCATGAAATATTCGTTTCTTTTTTTCAATTATATGTTTCTTCTTCAGGTTCGGCTCAATGAAAAGTAGCTTGTTAGAACAAGACGTCACAGTAGTATTCTATAGGGCGAATAAGGACAAACTGATGAAGGAAAGTAAATATAACGATAAAATCCTTGAAGAAATAAAAGATATATATCGTCTTACGATATATAAAATGGTATCAGGTATAGTAAGGATAACGCTCCCGCCAATTATACCGGAGATAGACCAAGGCATATATAGCACCTGAGAAAATTACTGATTATCTCATAGGAAGAGACTTTGAATATTAGAACTCTTAAAACACAAATAATATCACAGAAAAGATAGAAGACGCAGCGATGGTGTAGTAAGTGGTTGCAAATCTACCACAAAGAGGCCTAGGACCTTGTGCAACTGTTGCCCCAGGCAGTTAATGAGTAGAACAACTGAGGATAATATACCACTTTACATCAAATATAACGTTCGATGATGAAGAAAGGTATATAAAGGGGCTTTTGAAAGTTGGAAGGATGCGTTACACGTGCATTAGTCTAGACAAACTGAGAAACAATGCAGCCACAGGAATTAAAACACGAATAAAAGTCTCCTGAGAGGGAGAGTTCTTCGAATTTCTCATTAAGCGGAGAGGAAATCTTACAAGTTATGAATCGCGTGTTAATGCCACTACTGTGGTCGCAATATATCTTTTTGCTATTGTGAGAATACGTGCGAAAATGTTGTGTGTGATTTCGCGTTAAATTCCTCCTTGAATCGAAAGCCGGTGTCTATGGTTGTCCCAGCAGATGAGAAGAGTTTTTATATTGTTAAGTGAAAGAAATAAATAAAAGCGTCCTTACTAAGTAAGGAGTCTCGGTCAACTAAAGGTCGGCTGTCACGATGTGTTTTGGCCAACTGAAGGATATGTGTAATGTACGCATGATGATAAATAAACATTTGAGATAAGAAATCGTATATAATTAACGTCTTAATGTGATATAATACTATCATACCATAGTATCAAATATGATGATTATTCCCCTATGTTGGATCTAAACAAAAAATTAGCTTACGACGATCATATTTAAGTATCAATCAAGTACTAAGTAATATATGGTTCAAAACAACTATTAATAACATATTCGCATTAGAATTATTTGTTTGTTTCTGAACAGGCAAATAATAAATTTATACTGAATTGTGAAGGCTCTTCTGAACACAATTACGTTTGACAACAGCTAAAATACAAACTAGAAATCTACAAAATGGAAATTTGAGGAAAATATATACTTCACACATTCTAAAACCTTTTAGCATGTATTCATACATAAAAATTTTGTTACGATAAATTTATTGTTTTGTTTTCTCCATATCATCATTTCTATCGGTTAGCTCTCGTCATCTAAGATTTAAAACAATTTAAATTTTTCTTTTAAAGCACCATAACTTTAGATTGGATCAGTCCAACGACTTCACAAGAATATTCTCCACGTAAATTTTTCTGGTTCTTTTCAACAAGAGGTGCGATCTCGTGTAAAAAGTTCTTTAAAGCAAATAATAGAATTTCAAAGGGATTATCCATCGATTCAGCATGCTTATTGCTATTTATACTATCATTATCACAAGAGTTAACAGCTTCGTTGACATAGTTATATACGTTGGCCAAAGCTTCAATAATATACTCAATGAAGGTTTTATTGAGACTTCACACATTTTTCAGTGATAATTTGTGCATGATTATTTCAGCAAAAAAAGTTGTAAAGCATATCCTCTATATATTCACAGTGATATCCTACTTCATTAATAAATCTAAATATTAAAGACTTCATAAAACCAAGCGTTTTTTAACTCTTTATAAATTTAGGACTCGTACCTTTTGAAAATTTCAACGCTTAACTCATTCAGTACTACATAATCAATACTATTTGGGTGTTATCTTTCGACCAAAAATCAAGATTTCGTTGTTCTGTCGAAGAATTTCCTTTTCTTTTTCTTCTAGGCACATGTTCTGGATCACACATACTTAGGCAACCATTAAAAAGGCATAGCAAATGTAGTGGCCTGTGAAGTTGTAAAAATAACAGTCGAGATCACGTCCCATTAATAATCCAATTATTAAGCAGCGCTCAATATAAATAAAATGGATGAAAGTCATACCTCTATACTAACGCTACCAACGCAGAACTACGACAATAACATTTTGTATTTGACATACGCAAAACAACAGCATTTATAGAAAATAACTCGTAAAATGGTTGAATTGTTTGAAAAGGAAAATATCAAATACCTTTTATTATATTACAAAATATTTCAAATTTAGAAAGGAAGTTAAGAACAAGCTCGCATTTAATGAAAAATACAAATTGCTATCTTTCATGCAACTCGCTTTTTCAAAAATTTCAAACATATCAATGATTGTAGTTTTTATAGCACCTTTTTTGTCCCCACCAATACGACGATCTAAAAGCTAAAATTCAAACATTTGCATTGGTCGAAATCTCATCAATATACGCATCTAAATATATTATCTCTTCAATTCCTTTTCTGTAAATGTGGTTAAAGTATCAAAACCAACAAAAATCCGATTAGTAATCTGGTTGTTTATCCACAAAAAGAAAACTGCGATCTTTCTAGCAAAACTATAATTGTTGCCATACCTTTGAACACAATGACAAGATAGGAAAGTCCCTTTGCCATAATTAGCACAGAATTGGCGAGATTACATTACCAAAGATACATTTTTAAAGAAAATCAAAACAGTTTAAAACCATGGATTTCGCCTCAAACTCAAAATTCGTCAAGCTTGGGAAACCTATTTACAAAAAAACAGAAATATATCAAATAATATTGAGATTATTGCGCGTACGTTCATAGTTTTTTCAAAAAAACGTTTGAGTAATAAAAATACGATTAGAAGAAAAAACAATGAAGGAAAAGAAGAAACAAGGCACCATAATGTGATTACTTATTTACACGGGATAATTTTACGCGTACAATGCTTGTGGTAAACGCTTCTCGACTTAAACTTTCCGAATTGCTGCCTTACACCCATTTTCTATTATTATCTACCTTATTTATTATTTCAACAAATCTGTGCTATTACTGTTAGAATTACCATTAATACTTTTTATCAAAAGCCATTTTAATTATCACTTCACACAACAACATTCATTAATATTTTTAATAACGGAGTGCTCAGAATTCATTATTATTTTTAAAAAATTGAGGTACTTGGTTAATACTAGCTGCGCTATTCCGTTTATAAAACGTAAAGTTACATTATAATGCTTTGGATACAAATTGTTCGTCTTTGGTCTTAATTTCATTTTGAATCGACTATTTCAATGTTTTTATAATTTTTAGCAAAGGTTACAAAATTAATTTTCTGCCAGTACCAACAAGTAATCCAAACATCGATCTTAAATAACTGCTGTGTGAGTTTCAGAAGACGAAAACTTCATAACAACATGTAACTTATCAATAGTAACGAAAACATGGAATAGTATTTTTTGAATTTTTCTCCAACTGACCAATCAGCTTG
>JH993863.1:3675-17516 GCA_000316135.1 Trachipleistophora hominis | reverse complement strand
TGAGGACAAAAACTCAAAGCCTAATAATACGAAGCCATCAGATGATACGAATAAAAAAAATAAGCAGAACTTAGAGAAAAAAAAGAAAAATGATGAGGATGACCGAAATATTGAATTGGTGCCTGACGACAATCGTAATCAAGGGAAACAACGAGAGCAAAACAGGCCCGATTCCCCTCCATCTCAGCAAGAAGCGGATGCAAATTATCCAGAGAGTTCTTTAAATGAGTTGAAATTAGATGAAGACGAGTTACAACCGCAAACTAAGGATAAAGAACCGAAGCCCGCAAATGAAGAGTCGGTTGACGATTCAAATGATCAAGCAAAAGAATCTCCTAATTCAGCTCAAAAAGCCTCTTCTTCGAATCCTGAAACTTCCAACAAACCGAAAAAGTCTCCCCGACCCGAATCACAAGATAAAAGCTCAGCGTCAAAGAATTATGATAACGATGAAAAACCACGTAATGAAGAACAACAGAATAAAAGCCCAGCGTCAAAGAGTTACGATAACGATGACAAATCGCGTAATGAAGAACAGCTGATGCCACCTAAGCAATCAAATCGAGATGAACCCGAACCGTCGAACGATCAAGAGCCAGACGATCCGCAGGCTCCCAATCAGCCTTCAAATCCTGGTAATATGGGCAATCAACCAAAGAATCGACGACAGCAAAACCCTCAGGACACTTCGGAAAACCCCAGTCGATCTGATGAATCGTCTCCGCGCGACGATGATGGGCAAGTGCCCAATCCTTACACTTCAAACCAAAAGAAATCGCCGTCGTCACAAGTCCAGCCTCAGACACCTCAAAATGATGAACCGAATAATCCACAGGATCAGTCGCAAAATCCGAGTTCTTCGAATCCACAGAAAAGTTCTCCACAAAATAAACCACCTGGTCGCGAGGAAGACACGCCAATTCTTAAAAAATCATCTGAACTAGGCGAAAAACCTCTGAATGACTCAGCCAAACCCGGAAAAAAGAACGTTCCAGAAAGTCACAGCAATAATCCGGGTTCAAATGGCAAGCAGCCTGGCGAGAACGACGGGCAAAATAACAGGGAAAATAATGAACCAGAAAAATTAAAGAGACAACCTGAGCTTGGAGCAAGTAACACGAACACTGAAAATGGTACCGAGGAAGTTAAAGGAGAGGAAGGATTATTATCGGAAAATGGCACAAAGCGTAAAACCAAGAAAATTGAAAAGGACAACGTAGAAAAAGATAAAGAATATGAGGACAAAGAGGATGAGGACAAAGATGATGAGGATAAAGAGGACGAAGATAAAGATGATGAGGATAAAGAAGATGAGGATAAAGAGGACGAAGATAAAGATGATGACGATAAAGAGAACGAAGATAAAGATGATGACGATAAAGATGATGAGGATAAAGAAGATGAGGATAAAGAGGACGAAGATAAAGATGATGAGGATAAAGAAGATGAGGATAAAGAGGACGAAGATAAAGAAGATGAGGACAAAGAAGATGAGGACAAAGATGATGAGGACAAAGATGATGAGGATAAAGAAGATGAGGATAAAGAAGATGAGGACGAAGAAGATGAGGATAAAGAGAACCAAGACAAAGAGGATGAGGATAAAGAACAACCAGGTGATGATACAATTACGTTAAGTGATGCAGATAGTGAAAATCCACCAAAGAAGACGAAGAATAAAAATAAAAGAAAAAAGAAGGGCCCTGGTAAAGGTAAATCGCCGTCAAGCTGTAAATGTAACTGCTGTTCTCATGGACATTCATAGTTTTAGAGAGAAACCGGAAATATAAGCTACAGATTAAAAGTATTTTTCATTAATATAGAAAGTATAAGCTTTACGGGTTTGTTTTTACTTTGATGTCACGTTAATATTGAAATTGAAATGCCGTTGAATGTTAAGACTAAAATCTTAATAAATATTTTTCTTGAATATTCACGGACTGACTATTAGTCGCGAGTAACCTGAAAGAGTTGTGAACTGAAGGTATATATCAAACTTGAAGTCATAATAATTGCTTTGAACTATTGCTCATTATGTCTATCAAATTGAAGTCATAACAGCTGCCTGAATCGGTATTCATTGTGTCTGCAGAACAAATATATGTGTAGGTTCCGCAATTCACGATAAAATACTTATTTAATATCACCACATCAGTCCTAATTTACGCAGAGGGACCGCAATCTTACAGCATTTGTTAATCTTTTGTTATCAAAATAAAGAAAATCTTACAATTTATACCGTGATAGCCTTTTCTATTGTTAGAATTTCTTTAGTTAAATGACCTTTTAGGACTAACGGAGTTAAAAATTGGTAGCAACTGATGAGTTATGAACTAACATAAATAACTGCCACACACGTATTCAATAATACAAGGCATCAACGATCATTATATTGAGAATTGATATGCTTTACAGGCCACTCATTCCAAACTTCTAATGTAGTGTTATGAAATATTTCTGGTATGATTCACATAAATAAATTATGCGAGTGTTTTATCTGTGATTGATTTAATGAAAGTACTGGTAAGTTCTGCTGGAAATATCAGAATATTATTAGTGAACTGTTCAGTAATTAGATCTCTATACATGTTTTGTTCTACAAAAGATTTTATCAGGAAGAACGACTTAAATATTCACATTATGAAAATAAGTATTTATAGATCGTATTGCAGTTAAATAGGGCACAGAATGATTTTAAAGACTTAACGATAAATTTAGATAAATGACAAATGTTAACTTTTTTCTCCAATGAATAGCACCTTTTTATCAAAGTACCCAATGTGGATAGAATTATGACTGCTGTCATATGCCATTAAATTCTAAATTATTTCATTTCATTGGTCAAAATTAATCATTAACCAATTTATGTACGTATAAAAATATAATACCACTCAGTTCATTTGGAACGTAAAATCGTTAACCTGTCACGCCAATTTTTAACCAATTTGATTCGTAATTATTTCATTATACATGACAGGTATTGAAAAAAGGAATCTGATATTATTGGTATAATATATGATATGAAAAGTATAAATGTTGAATATCGATGGAGATTATGTTAATTCCGCTTTTGGCTTTACTTATAATCGGGTTGATATTATTATCTGGTATTGGCATTCCTTTGTTGCTGAAGGCGCTGAAAAACAACAAAGGTTATGGTGCCGGTTCAAAATCTACACCTAGCGGAACAAATCCGTCCAAACCGGAATCAAGTGGTCCCAATAAACCGAGCAACGATGATAGTGACGTTAATCCCGAGGCTGCACCCGATGAAACAAATCCTGATGAGCCGGAAGAAAGTACTCCTGAGAATCCTTGCCTGGACGAAGAAGACGTAGACGTAGGTCCAAAAATTTGTCCGCCTAATGAAAATAAGCCCGAGAAAGGCAACCCCGAAAATCCTTGTGTTTCTAGTGATGATGCCAATCCTAAACCTCTCCCGCCTTGCGAGAAAACACCAGCTAGTCCCGACGAGGAAGGCGTAGACTCAGGGCTTCTCCCGCCTGGTGAGAAAAATCCAGCTAGTCCTGACGAGAAAACTCCTGCTAGTCCTGACGAAAAAAATCCAGAAGAACCTGGCAATGACGAGGAAGGCGTAGACTCTGGGCTCCTATCGCCTGGAGAGAAAGTTTATCCTAATTATCCCGAGAGAGATGAATCGGACAAGCCGCGCAAAGATGATGAGAACACAAGAAATCCTGATGATGATGCTGAATGGATTGATTTAAACGCGTTGGCTGGAAATAGATCTGGTGAAGAGAAGGCAGCTGAAGAAAAACCAGAGGAAGAAAAGCCAGAGGAAGAAAAACCAGAGGAAGAAAAGCCAGAAGAAGAGAAACCAGAGGAAGAGAAAGCTGACAAAGAAAAATCTGACAAGGAAAAATCTGACAAGGAAAAATCTGACAAGGAAAAAAACGATAAAGAAGAACTCGTGACAGAACTCTAAGACGACTTAAAACTTAGATTGATACAAATCTTCTAAAAAATTCTAAACAGCGAAGTAATGCCAGTTCACAAAATATTTATAGAGAAATTAAAGTAATACAGCACAGTTATAGTGTAAAACCAAATGAAACCATCAACGAAACTAATAATTCAAATTTACAATGTAATATTTTACATTATTTATTTCAAACGAGTAAACCATTTTGCAAGTTAATTAAACGATATTTTGATTTCGAACCTTAATATTCTTATGTATCCATTATGTCAATACGTGTTTATTGTTTTACTACATGCAAATCTAATTTCACACTTTTTGCAAGTAATCAACATTTCTAATTTTCTATTTATTGCGTAAATTAATCAAGCTCTCACCATAATTACATGATTATCTCTAAAATGCACTAATAATTGTAACAACGCTCTTTGGTATCAAAAACCTATTCAACGTTATATTTACAAGATTAACTCTTTATTTGGTAATAAATTATCAAAAAAGTACAAATTGATTGGTAACTCAGCTACAAACTAATAACGTAACAGAGCATATGTTTATGACATATTTTTATTTAGTGATAATCCACTAAAATACTAAGAAATTTGCTTAATCCAATTTATAACACGTGACAGTAACTATAAGTTATTGATAAACATACATTTACTGCTAAAATATTACACCAATTAGAATATTACAATAAATTTCTAGTACATGTTAATTTTGCACACTTTGCATTACCAGTCGCACTAATAAATTACACAATAACACCAAACATTATTTTTTCGCACATTATTATCATTCGTTATTCATTATCACTCAAATATCACGATTGATCGTATTTTTACTACTTCTGAATTAATCAGCCTATAGAACACGTGTAGTGTAACCTTAATTGAGAAAGAAAAAAATGCCTTGTTAGTAGAAACACAGCAGAACGTGCATATTTACGTAAACAACCTCTTCGTAGCATTCCACGAAGCATTTAAACCTTTTTATTTTTATCGCTTGTAAAAACAATTAACACATATTTTTATTTATAACGTGTTTAATCAATAAATATTTATTACATATCCTTGTTCTTAATAATCCTTCATTCACAGTCTAATCTACTCATCATTTTTCTTAGTAATTCTTCATAGACCGTCTTAATACCGTTCTTACTCTATCCCTCTTATTTGCCACTCATAACCTATCCCTTTCGTCAGCTCACGGCTGACAAATAAATTATTCTACAAAAAATTATTCTTGTTTGTTAGAAAGATCGTTTAATTAATTCCCAACACTACTCACATACCTAAACGACCTCTTTTGGCACGCTGAGCGCCGACCATGGTCCTAATGACCGTTGTACATGGAAATTATTTATTCTTTTTCCTAAACGTGTGTTTAATTATCAACACTGCACACTTCACACAACTTAAATGTTCTTCTTCTAAAAATTTAATACTTTCTGTAATCATTCTAGCACACTATAAACCATTCATTAAGAACGTATAAAATACTGCAATATAACACCGTAAAATATCATTGATATATTCATACGTAAATAAAATGCAGCATATCATACTTTATGATGATCAGCAACCAAATAATCACCGTTTCTCTAAAAGGGGCATAACCTGAAAGATGCAATTATACCAAAAATGATTTATTGATCTAACACCTTCACAACGCTACGACTAACAATTCGTACCTAAGCTGTGATTGTCAAACGGTGTGCTATTCGTTTACACTCCCACCAAAAGTATAAATACGGCGTTATACTTGCATTACATGAATCGTTTAACAATTATTATCATTTGTATTGTCGTTGCCACTGTAATTCTTTTGATAGTAGTGCCTACGATAATTTATTACTGTGTGGTTGATGATGAGGAAGGAGAGTCTTCGTCGGTGAGTGTTAGTAAGGTGAGCGGTGGTTCAGATAGCAGTAAAGAAAGTTCATGGTTCGGCGGACAGGATGAGGATGAAACTGAAGATGAACCGGTGGATGAGGAAGGAGCGAATGGTACGCAGAGTGGGGAGGTACCGCATTATCGTTTATATGTTACGCAGTCTGGGGAAGGACAGGCAGCTAATCCTGCTACAGATGAAACGGGTGAAGGTGATGAAGAGGAAGGGGCTGCTAACGAGGAAGAAGGGGCTGGCGATGAGAAGGAAGAAGGTGCCGGTGATGAGAAGAAAGGAGGGGCTGATGAAGAGGAAGAAGGGGCTGGCGATGAGAAGGAAGAAGGTGCTGCTGAAGAAGAAGGTGCTGAAGAAGAATGTGCTGAAGAGGAAGGGGCCGGGGATGAGAAAGAAGAAGGCGCAGGACAGACAAACCAACCAGAACAGGTAAGTTAACCAAAAGAGACCGAAGAATAGAAAACGTTAAAGTATCATTAAAATAAATTAATTTGTAAAGTTTTGCATTCCAACGGCTTATTTCATTAAAAACAATTAAACTGCCGTATAAATCACCGTATAACAAATCAAGCCTACCCCATTTTTAAATTAAAAACACCATTTTCCTGGTATACCAGAACAATCCACAGCAACCAGCCTTTAATTCATACTCCATTCTATCAATACATCCCTTCATATTTAATTACACTATCATACGCAAAACACGGTCCAAAATTAACACAAACAGATCCACCACCATAAAAGCTTAGCGCTGCAAAATACTCCTTACCATACAAATCATCGTATGCAATGCCAAGATCAACACCATTAACAAAGAATTTGAGGAAGTGTTCTACCTTCAATACACCAACCACATCATTCTCTTTAAGTTTGTGGGCGTACGCGTTGCGTACGCCTTTGTGGTATTTGTAACCTTTTAGACTGCCAAATGCGTATGAACCGTCTAAACCAAGAGGCCCGTACAGTTTGTAATCCTGCGGTGCAACGCCTATTCTAACATGCAATTTGTTGATGAGCACCTCAAAGTAAGTGTTGTCCTCAATAGCCTCGTTTGTAAGGCATGATTTGTTGTCAGCCGCAGAGCTTACGGTTAAACCGTTTGTTTCTACGTGAATATTTGGTGTAGAACGGAAACGCATGTATTTGTATGTTTGTTGCATTTTATGTTGCTCTAATTGCAGAGGGTTATAGAATATCAAAATGAATATTTTATAGGATTTGTAGGTTGTACGTTAAAGCAGAACTCTCTATTGAGACTAAGGAGATTATCTCATGCTGTGGGAGGTGATCCCATACTGAGGAGATTATCCCATACTAAAGATATGATCTTATACAGTGAGATAAGTACGAAATACTAGAATTTACAACCAATTACCTCCTCTTCTACGTTCATATACGTATTATATCATAGAAGCGTTTCTATTCTTAATCATTCTCACGTAAAAGAATCATTTCCATTTTGTCAAGGAGTGTCTATAAAAGAATCCATTATATTAAAGATACTGATAGATAAAGCAGAGGGGTATTGTTGTAAGAAAACCTTTTCTTAACCTTACCATAGAATGTACGTTCTATGTAATATTGATTATCATTCCTTTTCTTATACCAGTCTTATAAAACTGATAAACAATAATTTTTGATCAATAAATGCAAAACATTGTAAAACAAATCTATCATAAGTGTTACTGCGTTTAAAAGCCTTTAAACGTAATTATTTCAACTGCAGTGTACGTTAAATTCAATGTTTATGTTAAAATAATGATCTAAAGATCATTTATAACCTTATTTAAATGTACGTAGTACCATCGTAGTTTATAATAACACTATGCTGTTCATTTTTACTAAACAACGTATTATATAAAGATCATCCTATAAATTACGTTCTTATTCCATTCTCTTAGCATATGCTCCAGTGATCATTTATAGGATTATCTATGAATTATTATGGATGGTAGTAATGAGCTGTATTTGATTATTATTGTAATGATTAATACAACAGATTGAATGCACTCTTTGTTCTATTCTAGAACTTTTCTATTTAATTGTTTATGTAAGGATAATTAAACATGTTTTAAGGGCCCTTCTAAATTAATTAATTACTACGATATTAATGTCGTTGTATTTGTACTAGAATGGTTATACAAGAGTATTAGGTAGGTGTATAACCATTGAATGTATAACTGTATTGAATGTATAACTATATTGAATGTATAACTATATTGAATGTATGACCATATTGAATGTATAACTAAATTGAATGTATAACTACATGATTAGGTGTAATAAATGGTTATAAACACTGGTATAAGCACTCTATTCTTAAAAAATGGTTATAAACAATGATAAGGACATCCTGTTCTTAATAAATGGTTATAAACTACCAATGAAAATAATCATTTCTTGTAAACATACGTATGATAGTGCTTATTTCTTCTAAACAATCACATTAATAAAACACATACGTTTCAGAACAGTTCACACACTCAAAACGCTTTAAAGCGCCCTATCATCGTACAGAATGTTCGTTTTACCGTTCTTTCTTTCAATCAACACTTTACGCATTCTTAGACTACGCACTGAGCCGGACTTACTGGTAGGATTATCGGACGATAAACTGCTCAATCTTGAACTTAAACCGGTCAATAGGAAAGAGCTGAACAGCAATGGTGTACTCGTTAAGAATAGGGTGGTGTATTTCTATCGAGCACGTTTATACTATTCAATGGGGATTGCAGCTGATGATATTACGGTGAAGGGACATAAGGCTGATATTAGCATAGATAAAAAGATGGAGAGAATGGCTGCGTTTAAACACACAAAAGTAGATTTCTTTGGCAGCAACAAGGTGGATGGAGACAGCAAGGGAACAATGAAGGACTCTGCAAACGATAAGCCGGCGCCTTATTCACCATTTAACTTTTCGTTTGTTGGGGCTAAGACTGAACAGAAGGAAGCACCTAGGGATGACGGGGGTGCTAGGGCGGCAGACAGTGCAAGTTTCTTTGCAAGCATGAATGGAAAGAAGCAGGGCCAGGGCAAATTGGCCAATGGCTCAAAGAGGAGTCACGAAGGAATGGACACGTCCAGTATGAATGGTAATCCCTTAGTTACAGAAAATTTCTATAACAGACAGCCGGCATATGCTGCTGAGCTCAGCATGGCGTCTTATACAGGAAAGGCAAACGGTAATCCTGAGACTGGTACTTTTACACACGTGACAGATTCAGTTGTACGAGGGAATGCGGGTTCTTTTGCAGATCCGAGACAGCGAACACCTCTTCCTGATCCTCGTCAAAAAGATGCGTCTCCCGATCCGTATCAACGCGGCCCCCCTGATCCGTACCAACGCGGTCCTCCTGATCCGTATCAACGCGGACCTCCCGACCAGTATCAACGCGGTCCTTCTGATCCATATCCACGAGACTCTACAATACCACCGCCTTTACAATATCAAAGTGACCAAAACATGCCCATAGATCTCTTCGAACGCAAATATCAACCACCATCATCCCCCTTCAACCACCATTTCCCAGATACACCAGAACCATCTAACTTACAAACACATCACACCAAATCGCACCGCAATTCACACACCGTATCATTCCACATTGAGAGTGACTCATCCATGGAGACAGAAGAGACCAATCAAATACACCAGGCATGCATCTACGAAGTGTCAGAGAATCACTTCCAACTTAAAAACGATAATCTATGCATCACGTACTTTAAGGAGCAGTTCATCTTTGCACCGTGTACTAAATCAAAGAGCCAGCACTTCACGCTCGTTGATGCGAAGAAACTAATTGAAAATGAGGAGAGTGAAAGTGAAGAGCAGCTGCTCTTGAAGAGAAGAAAGGTTGGGGTGGAGAATGATAGGCCAAAGGAGGTGGTGAGTGAGCGTTCTGTTGCACCGATTAATTTTAAGATTGCCAAGGATGAGCCTAAAGAGAAGAAGGTGGTTGTTACCAAGACTAAGGACAGCGATAATTTCATAGAGCAGCTCAAATCTACGTTTGATGAAAAAGCAATCAAGGAGATCATCAACATGTGAGCGGTGTACGATGATAAACTCCTTAACGGCACCTCTTCCTTTCAGCTAATTCAATCGTAGGCGTTACATAGGATTGGTGATCAAGAGCTCATCATCAAGTATAGAATAAACACTAAGGAGTGCTCCTAGATTATAAATACGATCTCTTAGTCTGCCATACAGCGGTTAAACACTCCCTCCACACCAGAGCACCTCTACGCAGCATAAGAAGAGCAAAGTGCAATGCAACCTATGTTTATGCATAAATTCATTGCTTAGTATTTAAGCATTTATATGTTATTTTTACAAAAATATCGCGGTTCACTAATTGAGACAACCTTTAGAGATACGAGCATGATTATAGTTCGAGGATGAATAAGAGAATGCGCAAATAAACAACATATCATAAAAATATTCATATGGACGTACAATCCCTGTTTCATCAATAATTTATAAGCAATCCCATTCATACGTACTACTGAATGTTACCATCGTATCGTAACGTTGAATAACTCTCCTTAATAAAATAATCATAGTTAAAATTATTACACCAACGTTAAGTAGAACATTCTTTCAGTAACACGTACGATGATAAAAGATTTTTATGTACAATACACGACTCGTTAAACGTATTTTTAATCGTTCACAAATCATTACACGATTGGTTAACAATTACTATAATCACGTGTTATAATCACGTCCTAAGGGATCACGTGTTATGATCCGTCCTAAAGGATCACGTGTTATAATCACGTCCTAAAGGATTACGCCATACACCACCATTCCTATCACGTCCTACACCACCATTCCTATCACGTCCTACACCACCATTCCTATCACGCCATACACCACCATTCCTACCACGTCCTACACCACCATCCCTATCACCTCCTACATCCCTACTACCTCCTACACCCCCTTCCAACCTAATCTTCATAAACAACCGCAGCATCAAAAGTATCAACATCCCCATCATCCTCACCAAACCACAATCCAATTTCCCGTCTAGCAGCCTCCACACTTTCACTGCCATGCACAACATTCCTGCCCACACACATCCCGTAATCACCTCTAATACTTCCAAGCTCAGCATCCACTGGATTGGTAACACCGTTAAGCTTACGAACAACGGCTACAGCGTTATCACCCGCCACAACCATTGCAACTACTGCGCTAGCACTCAAATAGTCCACTACTTTGGTGAAGAACGGCTTGTTCTTGTGCTCTGCGTAGTGTTCACGTACCAGTTCGCGTGATGGTTTGAGCAGCTTTAGTTTGTGGATGTAGAGGCCCTTCTGCTCGTATTTTGCGATGATGGTGCCTATGAGGCGCCTTTTTATTGCATCAGGCTTGAGAAGAACGAGTGATTGTTCCATGAAGGGTAACTACCAAATTTTTTTAAATGGTTGATTAAGGGAAATGTTACAGTTTAAGAGCAAAGGTTAGAGAGTAAAGGTTAGAGAATAGGTGGTTAAAGGGTTAAGGTAGAGTTAGAGGATTAATTTCTTAGTTAGGGTTAATCTCTTAGTTAGGGTTAACTTCTTGGTTAAGGGTTAATAACAGGGTTAGAGGGTTAATCTCTAGGGTTAATATCATCAATAAAGACATACTACTAATATCATCAATAAAGAACTATTACTAATAATAATAATAATAATAATTATTATTATTATTAAAAATAAGAATAACCTTTAATGATAGAATTTCTTCCTATGTAGTAATAAAAAAATAAAAAATAATTTTATAATTCTCTTTATAAAGAACGTTAATTAAGGAAATTAAAATGAACGGTAATAATGAAAGAGAGTAAAATATGCATAGCATAGAACGTATCCTTTAATAACCGTTAATACAAAAATATAAATCTTTATTACCAATCATAAGGAACACTACGTTCTCTTTTACGTTCTTCTTACGTAGCATTACTAATCTACGATTGCTAGAGTAGTAAAATCTTAGAAAACGTTATAAAACATTCTTTAGTGCACTATAAAGGGTAGTTATGATAAGAGATTGTAAAATAGGATAGAGTGTAACTATGACAGGGATACTGTTTAGATACTGTTCTACGATCAATGACACATCCTTATAATACACTATTCTTACGTAATACTGTACGTGTTATTATACGCATTAAAGTACGTGTTACAGTGTTGCTCTTCGTACGCCCTCTTGTGCAATGTCATACGCATCCTTTTCACGTGATACTGCACGTGTTACTATACGCGTTAAGGTATTACGCCTTCTTGTGCGCTGCTATACGAATAATCAATGCTCTTCCTACGTAATACTCGTACGTATCATCCTAAGTATTACCAATCAATACTCTTCTTACGTGATACTCGTCTTATTCCCTCTAATTACCGTTTTTCTTCTTGCCTCCCTTCAAATTAAGCACCATAAACTTCATTTTAACATCCCTATCCTTCCCAGCTGCTGCAATTCTGCCGTTCTTGTCCTCATCCCTCTTATAACACGGAAACTCGCACTCTCTCTTAATCTGTTCAAACGCCTTTCTCTCCTCCCTCTCCATCAATCCCGTCTTAATCAACGTATCCAGCACTTTAAAGGCCTCTCTATTGCTCACCAGCATACACATGCCATCATAACACTCTCTTATGCTCATCCTGCCGTGCTCGTACTCTCTTACCATGTTGTACACCTCCCCGCTCTTCGCACCCTTTACTATTTTCTGTATTGATTGCATTTTCCTACTCTCCTTCATCTTTTCGTTTCTTATGATGTTTAGACTGAGGTATTCTGGGCCGCTGCACGTCTTGTCGGCCGGTCCGTCCACTCCAAACGATGGAAACGCTACTTCATTCTCTATTTTGTTTATTTCTTCCTTCTTTACTTTATTCTTAGTGTTATGTTCTACGAATTCTAAATTTATTTTCTTACCATCCGTACTTTCGTAGAAATACGAATTAAATTTACTGCCCGCGTTTTTATTACCCCTCTGTACGTTTCTTTTCCTAAGGTTCTTATCAGCAGCATCATTGTTATTGACATTGGCATTGTTGGTTGTAGTGATATTAGTAGTAGGGGCAGTAATAGGGTCAGCATTGTTAATATTGTTATTCTTAGGGTTACTCCTACTATCACTACTCCTTTCATTACCCCTAACATTATTAATCCCCCTGCTCGTCCTATCACTACTCCCGTCATTACCCCTAACATTATTAATCCCCCTGCTCGCCCTATCACTACTACCCCAGTCACTACTCCCCCGACCCTTACCTCTACTACTCTCACCACTCCCCTTTCCTACATTCCTCTCCACATAAGGATCAAAATACGCCGTATCATCCCTCTTAACCGCTATCTCCTCCATACGCTTCCTTATCCCATGCACCTCTTCAAGGTGCACAACAACCTCTCCCCTATAAAAATACAAATTGTTCCTGCACAGAAAACACGTGTAGTGCAAATTATGCGAGTGCATCTGCAGGTCCTTGCTGTCCCTGTAGAAACGGTTGCGCAGCCCGTTGGCATCGCACAACGTGCACAGAAAGTGGTGCTTGATCGCGTGTTTATGCGCTCCCCTCTCATCATAACAGTACTCCTTGCAGAACGGGCAGTACACGTGCCCTCTAAAACCTACGCTCCTGTCACCGTATCGTTTATGGACCGCCAATTCACGTGGTGCAAACGTTTCGTATTCACTGCTGAACAATTTCTTGTTGGTCTGGCATAGCATGCACAGAACGAGTGCATGCACTTCTTTGTAGTGCTCACGTAACGATGCAAACGAGGGCAGTGTGTGTGCGCATTGGTTGCATTTCTGGAGGAGGAGCTGTTTTATGCTTTCTAGGGCTTCTATGCTTTGTATTTGCAACTTGTCGTGCATGTCGTTCTGTGGAATGATTGGTGTGTTATGCTTTGTAATGTTTTTTGGAGAATTTTTATGTTTTATAGGGGAGTGATCGTTTGTTGTAACACGTGATGGACTGGCATTGGATTGAA
>JH993862.1:12607-24317 GCA_000316135.1 Trachipleistophora hominis | reverse complement strand
TTACCAAAGATTAAATGAATCGTTGAACGAGATTTACTTCGTTTCACAAACAATATCATCTTAATCATAGGAAAAGCGTTCAATACAGCCAAACCTTCTCATCTAAACACATCAACAACATCCCCGTCCTCAAACACATTCTTAACACATCGCATTCCGTTCATAACAAAGTACCGGTACTCGTCGTTCAGCACGGCATTAACACGCGCAACCAGTGCATTCAAATCATCGCCCTCTAGCAGCTCAATTTCAACGCTTTTGTTCACGGCGTAGTTCACCCTAACCATTTTTCTTGTCGCAACACTCTCGTTTCGGTCATCTATGCACCGTTTCGTGGGATTAACTATTCGCAGAACGTCGCCGTTCTTGATGTTGAGCACGTGTAGTGATGAAAATCTGCTCACGAAATTTTGGCCGAATTGTATTTTGTTGGGGGTGTTCTTGCATAGCTGGTCGTACACGGGTCTTAGAGTGGATGATGGTGGCAGTGTAAATGTGGAGGTGTTTGTATCGTGCTGTACTGTGAAGGTTATGTGATCGGATGGTGCTGTGAGTATGGCGGCTTCTTGATGAGAAGTACTCGCTGTAAGTGCTGGTGTGTGTTGTTTGCTGTTGATCAAGTGCTTTTGTGTTAGGTAGGAATTATGATCTACCGGTGTATACTGTACGTGTGCTTGTAACGTGTTTTGCATATTTATGTTGATGCTTTGATCAGTGCTGTGCAATAAATCAGCGTTTTTTGCTGTCTCTTCCTGCGTTACTCCGGTGCTCGTTTCAAATCGTTTACTCTGCTCTACTATTTTACGGTCTTCTTCGTTTTTTTTCTGAAGATTTTCAGTTTTGTTCGTAATAAATTCGTTGCTTTTCATTTTACCATTTTCTGTTGCTTCGCTGTCATTACGCCATTTGCTGTTGCTTGCGTCTGTATGGCTGTTCATTGTACGTTTTTGTTCACTAACGGTTTCATTTACGTGTGGTCTTTGGCGCACTTCTTTGTTAATGTTCTTGTCTTTACTATTAAACTTTTCCTTGCTATTGACCTCCTGCTTCTTATCTTTCTCGTCTTTGTTATTGTTCTCGTTTTTATTGCTCGCGTTTTTGCTTTTAAACTCCTTTTTACCTTCAACACATCCCGTTTTGTCTAACTCACGATCATTTGCCGTACTACGCCTGCGTTTACCTCTTCCCCTCAAATTAATTGTCAAAGCAGTACCTTTCCTACCAACACGTCCTTTTCTATCACCAAAATTTACAACCTCAACATCACCATCCTTTCTTTTTGTGCTTACGATTTCTATGTCACTCGAATCGCTCATCACCATTTCCTGTTTGATTGGGGATGTAAAATAGTTCAGTGATTAATTGTGGATGCTAAAGTGTAAATTTATATTTGTGGAACATTTTGTGACAAATATTGCGATGTAATGAGGTAATACGTTAATTATTTAGATTGTAATAGTCTATGATACCTGTTGAATGGTTCATCTGTTGATGTAAGCATATACGTGATCATAATGATTTAATAGCACGTATTTATGATTTGCTTACGTATACAACACACGTAATGTTTGGCTGAGCTAAAATTTAATATTATGGTACTCTCTAATACGCATACCTTTTGAGGAAGGAAATGTTCATAATGACAGAAATAAGTTTTTATCGCTTAACCATTGGGATGTTGGTCGTGTTATAATAAAATTAAAGTTTGTTCGTTATTACCGCTGGATTATTAAACGATTTCTACGTTTAACGAATAAAAGAAGATCAGTGGTAGATTGAAGATCTCAAAATGCAATCTAAAAGGTTCCACCGGGACTCGAACCCGGGCTGCAGGATCCAAAGACCTGCGTCATAACCCCTAGACCATGGAACCATGGCGCTGTCAAATATGCTTGTATATATAGCTAATACTAGATTTTAAAGGATATGCTCAATTAATAACACAGTTTGCAGTCAATTATTCTGTAGAGCAGGTGCCCGTGTTCTTTTTTAACAATTTTCTTGGTATTAAAACTACATCATCCGTTTTCACACCCGAAGAGATTGACCATCCATTCCACAACACCTCTTAATCCGCTTTTCTTACCAAAAACAACTTTGCATTCGCCCTTTTTCTCAAAAATACGCATCGCGACCTCAACATCACCATTTTCCAACACCACCTTGTAATCGAGAAGGAAGAGCACGTAGCGTTCAACCTCATTGAGCTGCTTAACTGTCAGCTTGGTCAGCTTGGACCAATCTGTAGTAGCATACACATAATCAAACAGAACTTTTGTTGTGATGATAAGAGAAGCAGCAAATAACAAGTAATCGTCTTTCAAAGATGTGGACAGTTTTTTCAATGGCCCGTTCAACTCATGCACTTTCATTCTGCACCCATTACTGGTACGTTTATCACGCATACTATCGTATTGTGCACCGTCTGTACCTTCCTTCCCATCTACACTCTTGCCTTTGAGTTCTACAATCTTCATTTCGTTGTACTTAACAACCTTTTTCATCACACAAATTGCACTGAGCAGTGCACAGAAGGTTATTCTACCGCTAACACATATTCTATATACTTTTATTACGGTTTCTTTAGAGCCAAATACGGTATGCAAATATGGTATGAGTGCACGTCGGTGCCACTTGTACAACTTTATGGTATCGTGCACGTGTATTCGCATGTGGGATTGCTTGGCAATGGTTTAAATGGGAATGGTGTGATTGTGGAGAAAGGAGTAAATAAAAATGGTTGGTTTGTTTTACCAAGTAATGATGGATGCCGTTAAATAATGGGCAATGGTACATATGGTATAATGCTATGGTGAAGAAAATAACTTACAATTGTGGGGAGTATGATTGAATAGCTGGTAGAAATGAATGATAAACTGCTTTAGAAGAAATAGGTGAAGTGTTATCTAGTAGAAATATCGGGATAAAATACAAAATAGTGTTGAGCATTTCATGTTTTTAACATTGAGATAGAATTTTTCATTGTAAGAATGCTCTTCTTAATGAATTATTTTTATACTTCTAAACGAATATAGCGCTCTAAAACAACACCTTTACGTAGGTATGTGGTATTAAAACACTTATGAATGCATCATCATGCAGTTACCACGTCTATGTATTAAAATAAATCACAAAATTAAGTATTAAAATAGTCTAAACGTATTATCTAGTTTTTAATTACAAAAGCATCTTTATTTATCTTTATCTCACCACAACACGCAATACTATCACATTTTATACCTGATTACATGTTAAATTGCCCATTAATATTGGTTCATGGTGTTTCTTCATAAATGCTAAGTGTACGATAATTGGATCATCGATAATAAATATGCACATGTCTGATGTATGTAATACATGCACCTAAATATTTATTAGATAAACCAATTAAAACAAACTTATCTCTCCTTTTTGAAATAATTGGTTACCAAGGTGTTGTAAATTTGTTCGATCAATCGGTTGGTCCTAATCCTTAAACACCTTAATTATTGGCAGCCGTGTATTTTCTGATGAAGTAATGAACTGTCAATAACGACTAGAACCAGGTTTATTATTCTTGGGTGGTTGAAGTATGAACAGCAGTATTATAGATCTTAGTCGCGTTGATACTTTTACACCTAAAAATGAAAAGTGTTTATTTACAGGTATGTAATATTCATTGTGATCACCGGAATAGGGGAGTTCATAGTGCAGTTCAATACCTTTTCCTTCATCAAGTACGCTTTTAATCGAAAAGAAGGTTATTTTAGCACATTAACAACGAATAAGTACATCTTAATAATTTCTCTCAATAAAATAACAATAGAGATAAATCTTTTGTACAGTAATCGATTTTATTATTTATTTAGAACACAAACCAGTTGAATTTCATATTGGAGGTGGTTGTATATTGTTTTTAATACAGTGTATAACTCGTTAAATATTTTTAAAGAAAAATAACGATCAATAGAATAGGTTGCTACCTTTAAAATAACCTGACATTCATTTTGTAATGATGGAAAGTTAACCTGTGAAAATTTAGAAAATTAGCTTGAAATGACATACATACGTGAATATTGGTTGATAAAAGTAATAACCAACAAAGTAGACTGATTCTTAGATTAGACTATCTATTCACATGGATATGTGTAGGGATGAAGTTAGTTATGATACTTGCAAATGAAATTATATGCTTTTTAGTGCAATATGTGATCAATATAGCCATCAATGAGTAAAAGTTATCAGCTTGCAGCAGAGAGCTGCAAACAGTCGTGCAAATATAATAGCATACATCGGCTATTTGGAAAGTATGATAAAAAAGTCACCATTGACTGATAGTAACAAATTTTCTTACAAAGCCAATGTGAATGTACTGCACCTCAAGGAAAGTTCGAACAGTGAATCACTGAAAATATTAGTGGTTTCGTGCTGTGATCGAAGTAAGGCCAAGATGGTTTTTGGTGAAACGCATGCACGTAAAATGAAGTTGGATAAATTAATTAAAAAAAATTTTTTGAACCAATTATTTGTTTTATACAATCAATCCTACCTCCATAAACAAAGGATCGGTAGCCATGATTTGTCCTAGCAGATCTGAAAATATTTATATGTGATGCAAAGTGAATAAACAAAGATGATTTTTTCAAAACGGGACAATTTTGCTATTTTTGCGTTGTTTTATAATGTGACAAAGATTATGCATTGACTGGTAAATTATCATCCTTTGAATTCGATTCTCACAGAAATATTACGAATACGAGTTTTGTAGATTTATTTTCAAAATATCATAATTTATAATTCAGACAATTTTTTATTAAATTGGTATAATTTTTTAGTATTTGACAACAATCTATTAACAGTAGAATAAAATGCTATTATAAATACGTAAAGAATCATTCTAAGTTTATTTTCAAAAAGTAACAATTTTTTCTGACAAGTACATCCAAATGATATCTATCAAAATCTGCGATCAACGACATTATTTTAAATATAATCTTTAGATTGGCGTAAAATTTGTCTATGCTCAGCCATTTAGGTTCAAATGAATAATATATAAATTTTTCTTCATTACTATTTCTAAAAAGCAGAAAGTTTCCTGAATATTTATCTTTCAATACAAATTGTGCACATCTTACTTATACATATCTTTAAATCATAGCGAAAACGTCGAGTGAAACTCTATTTTTACAGTTTGCATCTTAATTAATCCGAAAACTATCGCTATTAAATGTAAGTTATCATTAAACCATAATAGATTTGAACCTATTGTTTTTTTTTGAGTATCATTCTTAGTTTTAATATGTTCTTCCGAATTAAAAATTTTATATGGAAGCTCGGAAATAAAAATTTGAAGAAATAACTCTAAACTCTGCAGATTTTTAAGAATAAAACAATGTAGCAATTAGAGACGATAAAATAGTACGAAAATTAATGAAAAACAATTTGTCATTCATCGATTATCCTACCTAAATTGTAACTATTGTGATATTAATATTCGTATAACTTTGACCAACGTTACAAAGTAGTCCCATTAAAAACTTACGATGTTTTCATATTTACAATGTTGCGTCAAATAATCACAATGGAATATGAAAATTGGAAACTAGAGAATTGGGTAAGAATTCTGATTAGAGAATGGTGGTAATACTATAAAAGGCATCTGTTGAAAAAAGGACTTGTTCCAATTAGCAAAGATCTCAAGCAAAAACATGGCACCATTGTGATAGTAAAGCAAAAATATGACAATATGTTAAAATATGTATTTCTAATTAACAACAAATAAATAGGTAACATCACCTATTTCTTTCGAAGCCTGTATAATTTGAACGAACTTATATCTTAAACAATATATACTAATGAAATGTGTGCTTATTACAGTCCTAAGGTCTTTCTGAGTAATTGACTAGTATACAAACCATTGAGTGTTAATTTCATTTCTTAAGGGAGCAAAGACTATAGAACTTGGAAAAGTATAGGTGAAAAAACCAAAAATATGGAATTACCAAAATAGCAGAGGATGAAACCACAGCTGTTCAAATAGAGAAATGGTACTTATGGGTTTTAGATATTTTGTGTGCTAAAACGAATAATAAATAAATAAAATAAAATATTTGATACGTTAGCTGTAAAATGATTGAATTTATAGACAGCAAGCATTCTGTATTCTAAACTTTAGGATAAGATGATAAAATTCGTTGTTTCCAAGTATGGCAAAAAATGAGAAATCCATTTACTATCACAATTACAATAGATAGTACGTACTATAACACCAATAAATCTATAATTACCAGTTATGTTCAGTTATTTACAGTTTTAACATTGAAGATTGTGTCAGTCTATCATCACAGTTTTATAATTAATAAAGTAATTTTTTTGTGAAGTTAATTGTTTCGGTTTGTCTTTTATTGTAACAACTATGAGTATAATAAACGAAAAAATGAAAATTTAATATTCATATCATTGATACTTTTTGTTGATAGAGTTATAGTTTTACGTTTAATTACGATTCGTGGTGACCAAAAATAGAATAATGTACTTTGTGCAAATGTTTTAGAATATTTTCTTTATGACGAATTCCATTTGAAATTTGTCATAAAAATTATTTTTAAATTTATTCATCATCTTTATTATCAGTTGATAAACACGTTATTAAATGCTGAGTAACATTTTTTGGTTCGTAGCTGCTGGTTACAAATTATCCGCGGCCGATTATTATTTGACATACCATCTATGGTTCATATTTGACGTTCTTTTATAATTAGATACAACAGAAAATTTTTAAATGAAGAATAATATTGACTAGAACATCCGGTATTATCACCAAAACCAATGTTTATTGAGGATTTGTTTTGACGATCTATTCTAATATTAAATGTTCATCTCTTCCTGCAAACGCTTCTATCTACTCTCAAGCGATTGGATAAAATATAACAAGCCATTCTTTCCATCGCATTTCTATCGATTTCTGGCAGAATATTTCCTTTTTCAAATTTAAGAAGGTTGTATTTCGTGTACAAATTCACGTTTCTTAATTTCAAAGCTTCCACGTGGTGATCAGACATAAGATCTGGATAATTCACAAGCGTGCTATTCAAACTCTTGAAAAACGGGAATTCCAAGATGCCTCGTTTATCAAAGATCGGCTGAAAATACGATATTATATGATATGATTTGCTTTCATGTTTGATGGATATGGTTTTCTTGAAGAGGGAGAACTCATCATTCTGCATCTGAGTGTGGATAGAGATAACTCGTTCCCTTTTAATCGTGTTTGCGTTCCTTTTCTTTATTGCACTCTTACTGAGATGCTTGGGTACCTCTTTGTAGAGAAGGAAATGACCAAGTATCTTCGAAGGCGACCATATCTTTCCATCTGTCCATCGCTTTATCCCGCTATCGTCCTCTATAAACACAAACACGCAGCCGCTCCGTATGTTCTCCCTATCAGAATTGGATAATCTTTCTTTGATAGGCTCAATTATACCTAGCCTTACAGCGTGTACTATTAAAGATGCCTCGTTATACGAGTGTATATATCCTCTAATAAACTTCATGATGTAGGGTTTTGTGCCGCAATTAATGCACGAATATAAAAATTTATAAAAAATTCTATATTTATAAAAAAATACTTTATTGGGCAACACGATGCAAATCTTAGCTAATCAACAGTTTTTGAATTAGGATCTTACTATTCGTCAGTATATACTTCAGTTTGTTTAAGTTCCAGATGATTTGATACTTTAGAAAGGCGAGATGCCACTAATTTAATTATGAATTAAGTTCGTATATTTTTATTTTATCACTGGTAGTAATTTGTAGCGATGATAGGATGAGACAAAATAAAATGTTGAATCAACAAGGATGTATTGAAGCAACTGGATCGAAAAAAGGAGTATACTTCCCGGTTTGTAGTTTCCACAGTGGAAAAAGAGACGGGTAAAAAAGGCAAAGAATATGTAAGAGGAAGTTAAAATAAAAATTATGAGCATGATATCTAAGATGTGTTGCTTTGTGACTATCAGCCAGAATTTTCTTCACATTCGATTCACATATATTTTACGAAGTAGATTTGCTTAACCGTGACAAGATCCTCCAAATACATTAATACACTGAAATATTTTCATAAGAGTTGAAAGATTGTCTGATCAATTTATGTCCCAATATGGATGTAATATGGAGTGAAAATAATTTTGAAAATTATGGAAAGATCTGAGAACTATAAAATATATGGCGGTTTGTATATTCAAGTTTAAATTTGAAAATGAACAAATAAAATTCGGCAAGGAAAGACCAATACACACATTATTTTTGATAAATTACATCAGTTATGTTTTTAAAAGTAAGTCAAGTATTTTATTTGACAAAATTTTGTGGTGAGATCTTTTTTATTTGTGTATATCCTAAGTTTTAGCATGCAGATCTAAGTTCAAATAGTCTGGATCAGGTATATGGTCAAAGTGATTATTAGCATGTGAAACTCTCGCTAAAAGTTTTTGAACGTGCAAAAAGAATCAAATTAATTTATCAAGTTTTTAATTGTACTGGTGTAAAATTTTTTGCTTTTTGGATAAATAAAACTTTACAGTTTAGACGTTTCCAACTAAATAAAACAGAATTTACAGTAATTTTAGTGATATCATACTATGTAAAGATAGTTCTTATTGATAAACTAGTATTTTTAACTATCCTTTGTAAAACTTTTCTCTATTTGGGTAGGAAAAATCATATAAGAATGTTAAACTAATTGAACCAATAAACCTATCGATTAATAACAGGTTTACGAAGTAAATGCAGCAACCAATCGCATATTTAAAATATTATCTAATTCAATTTAATGAATCACTTATAGATGGGTAAGTTAAGGCATATAACTACTAAATAAGAAAATATAACAAAACAATTAACACGTAAATGCACAAATTTGTGCGCATAAGTCTACTTAGACTTCTCAATTGATCAATGTGTTTCAAGATCTGATTTTTAATGATTGGTCGCAAGCTTTGATGGTTCTTCTTGAGAATTGTCGGTGAATGTCATGTGATATTGAGATAAATGTTAATCCGAATTTAGTATTTATATGTTACCACCAATAGATGGGGAGTATTTTGCGTACAAATCTATGTAAATTTCAAGCATTAGTTTCGTCATACTGCACAAATGAATACCATATTCATTATCTACATAGAACATTTGGA
This sequence comes from Trachipleistophora hominis, assembly GCA_000316135.1. Taxonomy (NCBI): domain Eukaryota; kingdom Fungi; phylum Microsporidia; family Pleistophoridae; genus Trachipleistophora; species Trachipleistophora hominis. Next base: position 15,144 of record JH993862.1, on the reverse strand, counting down.
AAAATAAACAATAACATCAGATGACAAGTGTGGTTATTTTCACTTTTTTCGTTTTTTGAAGCAAATCAGTAAAACATCTATGTTATATCCCTTTAAGATTGAAATGTACAATACAAAATACATAAATTTCAATCGTTATTAAGGACAAAAAATAAAATCAGAAGATATAATACATTTTCTTTACTGTGTTTTTTAGCAGTTAACAAGTTCTTTTTCTTTGCGTAACTTTTATTAAATCTGAAGAACTATTCATGAAATAATTATTTGCAACTTAGAATCATAGATGACTAAATTATGAAGTTTAAAATACAACACAAAGTAATTATAACCTCTAGTTTAAATTTTTGCAAATATTATTGAAACATATGATTTAAATGTTAGTTGTTGAAATAAAAGCACTGCACAATTTTATGAGATATTAAATTTATAAAACTTGAATATATGGCATATATGAATAGACATCATACATAACCAAACTAAACTGTCAGAATATATATCAATTTTAGATCGAAAACGTCACCAAAGAAGTTATAATACTAGAAATATTAAGTTCGTTGCTGAAATTGGTTGATTTTTGAAATTTGTATTTTTTGTACGTAGTCGGATATAAAAAATTTGAGATATTGTAATGAATTTTCCTAATATGAAAGAACGCCGAATTTATTCAGTCCATTTGATTATTTAAACATATCAAAGGGACTTCTAAGCGCATTTCCCCATTCTTCATACATAAACCACCGATTTTTCATCAAAATCATCCATATAGATACCTCATAAACGAAGAATATATGGAAATGTGCCTGTTTCACTGCAGCCAACCACTCGAGCCTGGTTGAGAAAAAACTTAAAACATACTGTTGCACTAGAAAATTATAATACTTCAACTGTATTACAGAAATTAAGCGAATAAATTCACACAAAGGCAGAATCAAAAATATAGATATGTATCACAATTTATATTATATTGGACATAAAAGGAATATTCTTTGATTGAACTGTAAATTAATAATATTTGTTTGTTGTTTGGTTATTTTCTATGAAGTGCTTACTCATAATTAAGGCACCACTTCTTGTTCATTATTAATTATTCTTTAAAACGAGTAATTGAATCTATGCTGATCAAAAAACCACTTATCTCCCATCATCATATTAATATTTTCTGTGACTCATTTACAATAAAAATTTTTTATTTAATTAAATTCAAATTAATGAGTTGTAGAGTTGACAAGCCATTGTCATTAAAAACGGATAATTATAAAAGCAATATACATATTTGTGATACAATCGAAAACATTATACGATCATAAATGTGAATACCAATGTAATAGCTAATAAGTTAGTCTCTAGTAACGATTTAATAATAATTTTTTAGAGGACAAATATTATCAGCAGAAATAGTTGTGTTTTGTAATATTTTGTTAGAATAAACGATTTGTTATTTGTAAGTTTGTTTAGTCTAGTTAAAATGAAAAAATTAATTTTTTTGGGAGGCCGAATAATCATTTGGAACAATCAGAATAATTGATTTACACTATTATTTGCTTATTTTATTATACTAAACAACTTCAACAAATTTGAAACATATACATACGATGATTTTTGTCACAAATAATACCTATTTAAATAATAACGGCCGAATCTGTCATTGTCTTTATTTAGAGATTTTTATTACCAGCTACCTCAACGGAAATTTTCCGGGATTTTCAAAAATTAGTAACAAAAGAAAGAAATATTGCCATCAATTGGGATATTAATACGTCTTATTGACTCACATTCGTCAGTAATATTATAATAATAAATATGCTGTCATCCATTGGTGAAAGGATTACATAATAATGTTTTAGGGATAATAATGATTTTTACCATTCGATCATAGTATGTTACACGTATTAGTACCACATAAATAGCAATTCACTAAAATTAAACGCAAAATTCAACTTTAAAAAAGTTATAGACAATAAAAATGATGACATTGATTTAAATAAGTTGCATATCAAAAGTGGTCGTACCGAACTTCAAGTATTTGATGTTTAAATAAAATAATTAATTGTTAGTTAATCAGAGGAGTTAAAAAACTTACAATATCTATGGTCGAAATGTTCTAAGTTAAGTTAAGTAAACATCAATTTGCGATTAGATCGTTATAAATATCGATAAAAAAGAACATTCAAGCCGATTGCAGCAAATTTCAAACACGTTATTTACCCAAATTGAAAAGTCCATAAAATTTTAAATGCGTATTTTCATGTAAAATATAAAATTACATATTAGTGGAAATTCGTTAGTTGAAAACATAATTAGCCATTTAGTACCAATCATGTGCAAAAAGGATATAAATTAATTCTAACTATTTCGAATTTGTACCAGCAAGTACAAATTGCAAAAAGTAGTTGAAAAAACAAAAGGTTTGTAACACCAAGAATTAATTTATTAAATGTTATATATTAATTACAGATAGATCCTTTATGACAGACAAGTCTTACATTACATATAATTTAGTTGGTAATTGAATTTATATAAACAGTGCATATTTGGTA
>JH993860.1:26221-43481 GCA_000316135.1 Trachipleistophora hominis | reverse complement strand
TGCAGCTAGTAAATTATAAATTCGTATCAATAGAGGTGATCGGTATTATTTCGCGAAAAAAGTCCTGTGATAACATTCTATGACAGCACGCATTTGTGTTTAACATAATATTATTGTTGGTCCGGAGCCAGCCTCCTCTATTTAATCACTTAAATAAATACCCCATATGTTGCAACATGTATCGGCCCAACAATTATGATCGGTGATATTTTCAGCTACCATTTAATACCTCAGTAATAAAAAACTATTTTTAAAGCAATAGATATATTAATAACATATATATTAATAATTAACGATTATAGTTCAGCTTGATACCAATCACTATATCATCGGAAAAGCTGTGTATAAATAAGGTACATGACATTAATTAACAGAATTAATAGGTAGTTCTCTTATATATCATGTTAACCACTTGATATCAATAATATATCTGTTGGTTTACTTGCTAGTTCTTAGCAATATTTAACCGTTGATAAAAAATATAATTTCTAAACGTTTTTAGTGTCTTTGTCTACAAATTCCTATGTATACGACGATAACACCTACTGAAATATAAAAATTTATTGTTTTGGCAAAGAAAGAAGCAAATTGGTAGTATATCAAGAGTTGTGCTTTTTTTCCAATTCGGATGTTTGATAGCTACGAAGAGGACAGCAGAAAATTCGGCAAACTTCGCGAGATCTTGCTTTTTTAAATATTCAGTGAAATGATAGTAGATAATTGTTGTGGCCTTTTATCTGCTATCTTGTAATTCATAGGTGGTTAGGAAGGTTAAATTCTGTAAAAAATCGATCCCTTAAAATGGGAGACAATAGATTAAAGAACTACAAAAGATCAGGATTGATGCTTTGTGAGTATTCAATCCTCAAAAAGGATTTGGATGGTTTGCATGATTCCGCTCTTCTGGGCCATTTGCTCGATAACGAAAAGACAGCACGACAACTAAGTGACATCTGCTTACCCGCTTTGAACGCTTCGCGCATCGATGAAATTTTGTCGTTTGTTGATCGGAACATATCTTGGATAAATCTAAGGCCTAATCCGTGCATCTTAATCGACGGTTTTTGTTACGAACTGCGAAATATTTATGGACCCGTTGACAGCAATTTTTTGTTGAGCTCCCGTATATTTCAAAACATTGAAGAGCAAGAGACTCGTTTAAAGTTGGAGATAACACAGGAAATCAAACTCAATGAAGGTTTACTGAAGATTCATTATGAAGCGAACGGCATTTTGAAATCCGAGCTGCTCAAACCATCAATAATTTGCACTTTTAGGGAGTTTTTTGAGACAAAGAGCACAAAGCTAGCATATTACAGATTGCCGCTGCCAAAAACGATGTCGATACTCAAGAACAGCATTTTTACATTTCTGAATAATGTTTATGAGAAGTTAAAAGACACTCTGGTGGTTTTTTACTCCGCATCAGGCGGTACAAGGACAACATTCGCTTCTTGTCTTTACAAATTACTTGGTTTCAAGGAACAACTTCTGATGAAGAAAATCACAAACTTGATGGACGAAGAAAACGGTGAATTTTCGGGTCATCATTTAAATTCTTTTCTCAACTCGCAAATTTGCAACATACTAGGCCTTTCAATAAAGAATACTGCGCGATCTACAGAGAAAGCCAGGCAATTTTATGAAGCCTGCGATAGCTTCAAAAGTGCAATTTTTAAAGACAAGAGTCAAATACTGTTTTGTCTAAAACTAATATTTTCAGGAAACCTGAGCATCATTAATGGTGTACAGTACATCCTTGATTATAAATTTTCCAAGCATTTGGTCGATCGCTTGCTCGAACAGTTTGAGCCGTACTACAATCTGAAATACGCACTAGCTAGCCTACTGGTGAAGGAAGCCACAATCTATGATCACAAGATTATTATTAAGGCGAATATTGTTCTTGAATGGTATATGGCCCTTATATTCTACGCCGAGTATCAATGCCACAACACAGATTTAGAGTTTAGCGCCTGGATTGAACAAAAAAAAATGTACCACCGTAAATTTTTGTTTCTCGCTGAGAGACGCAGGGATTTCAGCGTATTTAAGCCTGTCAATTTCAAAAGTAAATTTCAACCAATATTTAAACTCCCCAATCTTGCCAAAGACAATTATTTAGTGCTCTACAGAGGAACAAAACAAACATTCGAGATTAAACAGGACGATCACAAGAAATTACAGCCTGTGTCTATAATCGAAGGTAAACATGCTCTAAAAAATATTATACTCTTGAATCTCATGGAAGAGCCATTGATTTACATCAAGGGAGAGGCTTATCTGAAAAGGAACCTAATTTCCTATAAAAATTCGATAAAGATATTTGAGAGCGTAACATATCAGAAGTTAGAAGAAATTGAGAACGCGATCAAAGAGGGACTCCTTGAAAGGCTTCGTTCAAAGCGATGCCTTGTGTATTATGAGGAAGAAAATGGGGATTTAGTACGAAAGACCATATCTAATCTGCACGAGAGCGATATCCAGACACCGAATGAGTATTTCTTATCCATAACTGACAGTACAGATGATTACTATCGCTTCCCGATCACACCAAACTTTCGTTTCAAGCTCAACAACTTCATGCTCTTCACGAAACTGATTAAGAAAATTGACATCACAGAGAAAATAATCTACGCTATATCGTACAATACCAAGCGGGCAGCATTTTTCTGTATGTGGATAGACCTTGTTAAGAAAAACTACGGAAAAATACTGGAGAGACGGGATGTGGTGAAAATTTATTCGATACGTGAGCTAATCCGTGTATTGGATTTTGGATATTCCTCATTGGCTATAGTCGACCATCTCTTCACTAAATACAACGGCTGTGATTTCTACACACATTTGAAAACCTTGAATGACCGGAAAACGCTGGTAATTGCCGTAAAGAGATATTTTTACACGATATGCTTCGCATCCTATTTGTTATCACAGTCTTCATTGCCGTTTGATACGTGGATATTGAACAGATTTGATATTTGCAACATGTACAGTCACATTGAGAACGATGTAACGAATAACGATTTTTTATAAAAATTTACAATCACAAGAACAAGGAGCTCACGCATCTTGGTGGCAGAAAGGGCACTGTGCTGAGCACAATGACCATTCTTAAGAACGACTATTTCAGAGGGTTTTCCCTGTTTGAGTCGATGTATAGGATTGATGGTATTTTCAATATGCGGTATATACGCGTCTTGGACCACTTGATTGTCGGATGTGCAATGCCGAAAGCTAACGCGATCAAAAAATTGTTGCTGAAGGTTCTGAAGGAGCATCAGAAGAAGAACGCGGCAATACACTGGTTCTGTATGAGAGAAGAGCCTGTCATTTACGTGAACAACACTCCTTACGTTTTGAGACGGTATAGCGTGCCATATGACAATATTGAAATAACCGGTATCGATTCAAACATCGTTCATAAGATGGAAGTGCAACTGAAAAAGGACATCTATGATGAAATCAAGGATAACCTACTTCTCGTTCACGACGAAACGCTCGTAAAGGGCACATGCGTGATTACACACAAATGGGTAGAAGTTGAAGCGGTCAAAACGATGAGAGAGGTGTACAACATTAAATCACTAATATTTCATCGAGTGCCTATCTCTGACGAGCGTGCACCAATGCCTCGCCTAATCAGCTATCTCTATGACACGCTGTGTAAGGTAAAAGGTGAGATGGTACTTTTCTTTAACTGCCAGATGGGAAGAGGTCGTACAACTACCTTCATGATTTTATCGTATATGACACTGATAAGGAACAGTTTGGACACTCTTCCATGGGAGACGATAGAGTATAGAAAGCCAAGGTTTATTCTCATTCAACAATTGCTAAAGTTCCTGCCTAATGCCCGGAGTAGCAAAAAATTCGCCGATTTTGCTATTGATAACTTTGATCACATCGAAAATATCAGGGATATAATCGAGGAACTCGCGAAGAGTAGTGTTACCAAAAATATTGAGAAAGCGCAAGCATTTCTGTTGCGTTATATGTATGTTATATGCTTTGCTGAGTTTATTCTTGGAAAAGAGACGAGTTTTACGGATTTCTTGCTAAATCGTCCCGAAATTCAAGAGCTGGTTGCTTCAAATTTAAACACAGATCTTAAATTTATCTAAAAAATAAAAATTTTACTGTGTAACTTAGGTATTGGTTTTTCTGCTGTTACTGTGTTCAGCAATCAAGTAAATAGTTGTTTAACGTACTGTAGAATAAAAGGCTACGTTTTGTTTAAGTAGTTACGAACTGCAATTTAAAATTTATGAGAAAGTTCTGGCCGATTTGTTTTGATGTTTTTTCACTATTTTTTGAAATAACCTTTAAAATAATAGAATTGAATGCTCTTTTATCTAAAACTAAATAAAGATCCTGTTTACGACAAGGATATTTCCAGGAACAAAAAAATGTATTAATAAGCGCTGATTCATAGTGATCCAATAGCCTATACTACTTTTACATGTCATATTTAGGCAGTAAATACCACATATATTTGAAAGAGGTTTATATGTGTTATGACGTGATTAAAGATAAATGAAAATATTTTTTGATTATTCTAAGGTTATGTAAGAGAATTTTTTTAACTTTAAATTGAATGATGAAATCATGTAACTATGAGTCATAATATAGACACAAATCAGAGAATTATGAATATGTTCATTGGCTCTTTGTGCTATGCCCAATAGACAAAGAATTTTTTAAAACAACCAATGTTATTCTACGATCACTTTTGTGCATTTAAAAGGACAAAATACAGTAATTTTGCAATGGAGGAAAAGAAAAAATGGTCGGATGAAGTCGAAGAATTACTAAGCGAACAGCTACGAATAGAAAATTTTGCATTTTATTTTTATCAGTCGGCGTACCAGTACTGCAATAGCAGGGAGATGGCCTTACCCAGTATTGCAAACTTTTTCTACAAGCAATACAACGAGGAGTTGACGCACGCCAAGGGTATAATTGACTACATGAATCAAACTGGGCTACGTCCGAAATTCAAGGAATTGTCCTTGGAAAGAACAAATTACAAATCACTCGTGGAGGTGTTCGAGCTCTCACTTAAATATGAAGAGGAGTCGTATAAACACATCCTACAAACGTACAAAGCTGCTGACAAACATCATGATTACGCTCTTTGCCAGTTCATGGATGACTATGTTGCGGAACAGGTTAAAAGCATTAAGGAATTCTCTGATTATCTTCAAAACGCAAAGAGGTGTGCTGAAGGCTTTGCAACGTTCAATTTAGATGCTGAATTTAAGAGTCTTACCAAAAAATATTAAAAGTCGCGTTAAAAGTATAAAATTAAGAAATCGTTACGAACACTATATTTATAGATAAAAGACTTTCAATACAACAGTTTTAATGGCCATGCACTGGTATAAATTACGCTCCAAAATAGTTTCATCCCTTTTAAATGCTCTTCATAAAAATGCCAAAAACGTACTTATTGCTCTGCAACATGTTTAGCACCTCCTTAATTGTGACAGAATAGCTCTCGTTGTTCTCATCAACAATTTTCACTAATAATTTCTTGTTTTCAAGAGGCTTTTTTATTTCGTTAAATTCGTTCTTCATCTTAGCGGTCATCCTAAAATAAAAAACAAAGAACATGATAACTGTGGAGTTTTCTTCCCTTAAAGCCCCGTGATATTTCTCCAGCATTGTGTTGTTATCTACGTTCAGCGACTCAAGCTTTTGCAATAAACAAATAAACGGATGGGGCGATCCGTACACAAGTGAACCAATGGATGATAGTTTATGAGCATCAGAAATTGTTTGATCCAAGTCATAATTTTTAATCTCTTTGAAATACGGTGATTTTAAAATTTTCTCTTTAATTGGATTGGAGAACAACTTGTAAATTAACATCAAGCAGGGTACATCAGGTCATACTTTGTTTATATTTTGAGGTTACATTTAGGTAATGCGCAATTTATGGTGGAAACAGACTTTACGTCTGATTCAGAAATAAGTTTTTGTAAAACTAACCTTAAAAAAAGACTACACGTTTTATTGTACGGAATATTTTTTCCGATACAAATGCCTTTAAAATACATTTTATCGTCAAATATGAACGTCTAGACGGCAAGAACCGAATTAAGCTAATAAACACAAGACCGTGACCATTTAAAGGGAAGCGTTACAGAAATATTCTATAATAACCTAACATAATCTTTTTATTCGTACATTTTTCCGTACTTCCAGGCATTCCTACACATAGGGCACACCTTATTGCTTGATAGCCATCTTGTCACACAATGGATGTGGAACGAATGAGAGCATCTTCCTACACAGGGTCGACATTCAATCGGATGCGAGCATGACGTGCACATTTGGTCAAATCCTTGCTGACAAATTCCACACAGATCATTTTCGATCTTCCAACGCCACGAAAAGGTCTGGTATACTTTTTTAATCTTCATTTTCATATGAAATGTTTGTGTTTTAATGGGTTCATATAAAATTAGTTGAATTTTCAGAAGGATGAAGTTCGATTCCATGAACCAACGGTCGTTGAGACCATGATCAGCGCGCTAGGAAAGTTTGTTTGGTGTGTGAAGAAATGTGATGTACTAATTAAACGGACTTACAGTTTTAAAAAAAAATGAAGTTCGATTTGGATAGTTATTCTGCTTTATAACGGGAAAAATGATTGTTTGGCTGCATCCATTTATAAATAGCAGACACTAAATGGACTTTTAACATATACAAGGGATTAAATACGTCAAATGTTCTAAACATTAATTACATCGGATGTATTGTCAATTAAGCGATTGTAAATAGGATAGAGGGTTATTTAAATATCATAGATACCACCGCAAAAAGATGTTTATTGAAAGAATATTGAAATTTTACCTGAATACTAGCAGTTAATTGAGCTATAAATACCACTAGGGTTTTGCTTGTACAGGTATTACTTAAAAATGCTTGGACGAGCTTTTACAAAATCAGTTGACAAGTATCATAAAAGTAATAGTATTAATTTATAGTCCGTGTTACTATGTGACATTCATTAATTATGTTTCAATCTCTATAAACTGATGTGTAATTAACATTCCAGCCATTGGTTGCAAAGAGATAAAGAATTTTCAAGAAATGGGTCAAAAAATTATTAACACGTCTGTATGCCTTTCCCTCATTCACCATCAAACAAGTACGATAAGGCCATCGAATGCTTTATGAAGAGGTTGTACACATTTATAAAGTGCCAGATGTGTCACCAAAATACGGCTCTCTATCAAACGAATTCCAACAAAATTATATGTTCGCAGTGTAAGGAAAAAGGAAGGTTTAAAGAATGCATATTCGCACATATGTTGTTTGATCTCCGCAAATACTTCGTCATAAACGTCTTTGATCGCAATCCTATCCTTTCTACTTCTTCGGTTACGGAGAAAAGTTGCTCAGAATCTAATGTATGTGCAAAGCCTGAATCCGATCATACGAGTGTCGAAACAATAAACAATGGAAACGATAAAGAACACTTAGAAATCCCAAAACTTTCGTTTTCGCTCAGTAGCTATCTGGAATCATCCCCACTGAAATCTAACCCTGTTCAGCGACCTATAAGGTTATTTACTCCAACAAATGATTCATCCTCATTCGATTTTGAGAATTTTGATTGTCCGCTCAAACCAACTTTTATTGATTTGCCTGATTCACAGACCAAAACAGCTCTCACGCTTCAGCCCGCGGTATTATCATTTTCATCGTTTGGCAAACAAAAAAAGCAGCCAAAAATTATCCTAAAAAGAATTATAAAACATGAAATAGAGGAAATCGGTAACATTTATATGTGTTTTTCAAATCTTAACGAATATCAACATCGTTATGTTACCAAAAAATTTCCAATTTACAAAAAAAAGTATAAAAATATCTTTTTGTGTCGAAGGATGAGTGATCAAGTCACTCATCTCATCGTTAATACGGAGGGTAATAAGTGTATAAGGTCGTATAAATATTTGTATGCGGGTTTGAGAGGCATTTTTATTCTCAATTTTGCATTCTTTATAGATTTTGAAAATCAAATAGAAAGCAGGTGCAGTTGGTACCAGTTTCTCGTCGATGGAGATTTAGCATATGGAACGAACAGCTTATCAACCAATATTTTTAGAAAAGACAATCTTATTTTTGAGAATGTTAACTTTATTATGGACAAAAGAACAACCAACTATCAGGTTGCTAAGCTTGTACAATTGGGTGGAGGAACAATCAATTCAAAACAAGACCATTTTGTTAATATAACTATAGACCATCCCTGTGAAATATATGATTATATCTCGTCAAATAAAAAGCTTTGCTAGATTGTAAGAGCTCTGTGTTTTATATTAGTTCTTTAAGGGTGTTTTTCTATGTTCTTCACGATATGTGTAGATATAGCAGTCATGATTTTCTTTAATTAAAAGTATTTTTATTTATTTACCACATCCTTCACACACGCTCGTTCTGTAAAAACTATGATTTCATGTTATTTTGACTGTTTAGTGAAAAAAGTTCTTAGAATATTATCTTAAACAACATAAGACACGGAATACGGCTATACTAAAAAACACACAAAATGCCTATTATTATGTGCTACTGAGACTTCTTGAGTAATCGAAGTGCGTTTTCAAATGATTAGAAAAATATTCAAAGCCAAAATTATTGAAAACAAGATTCTCCATTCCAACCATAACTAAACCTCCTTTCAGCAACAGACATTGTTAGTATTACTTTTATAATTAAAAAATAATAGTCGTTAATGACACACCAAATTGTATTTATCATTACATTCGTCAGAATTTACTTTATTTAATTATTTAATTTATGTCTCGCTTTGCACGGGGTAAACTATTTTATCCTTTATATAGTAGCTTGTAATACCACGACAATATCAATCCTAAAATATTTTGATAGATGAGATAAACACAAAAAAATTATCAACAAAAATGAGTGGTTATTGGTTAATTGTATATAAACAATTCTTGTTTTAACCTCAAGATGACATATACCACTACATCTCATTATTACGTTCATTTTAATACCAGATAATCATTGTCATTAAGAAATTCATCTGCTAAATGTTTATGTAATAACGTTGATTCAGTCTTACAAAGTTGTAAAGGGAACAAGTAATAAGTTATACATGGCAGATTTAAAGTGTATGTTATAAAATACAATTTCACTTGGAATAAGATAGTTAGCGAGATGCAACTTAATATTTGAAAGGTGTGTTTTTTTAACTAAAAGTCTGTTTAATTATCGCCTTTACACGCATTATCTAACCATACATGCACTTCTCGTCTACTGGGACCGCCCATGAATACTGAACTTTGGTTTAAAGATGTAAACAAGGCTTGATTGAATAAAACGTGTTGCTATTTAACACAAAACTTGAACCTGGTTAATCATGTTAAAGTGACAACCGATTTGAAAGGACAAAAAACGTTCTAATATCAAAGTATTATCGTATTTATTAACAATTTGCATGTATTTTTCTGTTTATACAAAGTACAATTTAATTATCAAGCTGGTGAATAAATATTTGCAAAATTTAAAAATAAACATGGTTAATTTTTCCAAAAATTGTTCTTAGACTAAGTCTATAATTTTATAGCTTTCGCGTAATACGTGTTTTTGTATTTTATTCTATCTATTTATTAACAATTATACGCTTTAAATCGTGTTTTACAAGTAAATAAACCAACTGTAAAAACAAGCTGTAAGAAACCCACTTCTAAATTATACTTTTCCATATGTTTTAAAAAGTTATGTACCTCGAAATGATAAAAATAATAAAATTTATGAAATATTATATGTCTTTGTCCGGAAACAAGCTTATTTGCTATTCTAATTGTACTTAACACCACGTAAATATCGTTTTATTATACATGTTTATTTCACAAAATCTGTATATAATGTTAATACGACATAATATGTAGCTTTGACTACTACTCGGTCAATCAAACTACCTTTTATTTCCCATGATCATCATAGCATTCATCCACGTTCATAACTTTGAATTCTTTGGTAAGCTGATAAAACTAAGACTCAAAAAATCTAATATAATTTTTAAAATAATCCGTAAATATGGTATTTTTTATTGTGAGTGTTCTATTAAATTACGCATTTTTCATTTATTTTATAGTTCTTTCTCGGCGTATCCGTGCCATATTAACTTTTATTGTGTGTTTTTGTTCATTGATTCTGAATTATACAAATTTGTCATCATCAATGTTAAGGAAAAGATATATCGCAAGCCGATTGGTAAATTTGAGACAAAAATTCAAGACCTTTACTTAGTATTTAATATAAAATGAAAAGTTACATGTTATTGTGTGATTTTTATGTTCGAATTCACTCAGCAGCCTTTTATGAAGGATTTTTTGGGAAGAATTGACATATTAACGAATTAATTTACTAATCCTTATTGAGAAATGTAAAAGATATGATAACGACAGACATGGATTTAATTTAAGAACCAAGAAAAAGTTAATGTTATTAAATATACACTAATAAATCTTTCCGTTCTACAAACGAAACAGCGCAGCTAGTCATCATAATAATAAAAAGATAAAGGTTAAGGATAACGAGCGAACACATCAACAAACACACACCAGTTTAAATTTCCATTTTATAATAGAATAGCATAGCTAGTTTATTGATACAAGGCTTTGCATTCATGTATAATAACTTAATGTACAAAAAAAGAACGCATCAAAATGTAACTGAATACGTACTATATATGTGAGGTAATATTGGTGATAATTCTTTTACCAAAGTTATTTCAGCTTAAAGAATATAAAATCGTAGGGTGTTAAAGATAATATTCCACAAATTTAGCAATTTTGCAAACTCTTACTTTATTGGTTTATTAACTTGTCTTACCCAATTCCTGTATTATCTTCAAATCATCCTCCACCGCGTCAGACAATTTTACGTTCTTTCTGTTTATAGTGTCATTTACACAGTAATTTTTGTAAATATTAAACTCTGTTATTTCATTTTCAATTACATTTGTCCAGTAATCTCTGTGTTTATTCATAATTTGATCCCGAGTCTCATTCATGCTTTCCAACTGTGTGTTTTCATCGCTTTCTTCCTCAGAATGATCGGATGTCTTCACCGTAATCTTTTTGGTGATGGTTTTCTCCTTACTTCGAGTCCTTTTCATTGAATATTAAGGATATTGAGTTTCTGATTTTTTTAAATTAAGAGAAATAAAGCAATACCATCAATTTACGATTGATGGATAATGTCAATCAGCCGTATAATAAATTTCTTCATTTATAATAAATTTATTTATTGAAATGAAGTCTACCGTTCAGCATATATGATATGTTGAATCAAGAAAAAGAATTTTCAAATTGAATACATAATTTTAACGATTGCATTGTTATCAAAAAATTTCTTGTAGATATATTTGTCTTTTCTAAGAATCAAAGATCATATTTTTAGCCGACTTCCGCAAGATAAAAAAACATATGTTGTGAAGTGAGTGAAACGATGAATAAAAACATTCTTACAAAAAATCCACGTACTTAACGAGTAACTTAAAACTATATTGTTAGATATATCAATATTATAAATGTTTATTCATTTATTAACTTTCCTATGACAATAATGAAAAGCGTCAAATATTTCAATATAGGTATTATTAACTGTAACTTTACTATTAATTCTACCAAAATGTTGCACTACATTAAAAACTTGAGATATAATTCTAGTACTTTTTCATTCGATCAACAATTCCATGGTATGTAAGCAGGTGATAGTTTGGATACTTTTAACGACAAAATTTATTGAATAGCTTTTTTAGTTTAGTTCGCTAATGCTTTATATCCTACATAGATGAATGATAAAAACAAAATCTTTCGACTTGTCCTTTCTGAATTTTTAAATCATTATGTGCTTTGTTTGAACAATAGGTATATTTTATCACGTTTTTTACGTATAGTATCTTAATGAACCTTCATATTAAACACCATATACGTTCTTTTGGGCCGTCAACGTATCAACCACCGTAATACTAACAAAAATAATTAACTTGAATGTTGAGTGGCCAGCCCAGCAAAACCTCTGAGCAAAATATCTGTACAAAATTTTCAAGTAAAACTACTATAGTTGTCTAGACATTAAAATACTTTATTTTATATATTAACAGCTAATACGAAACTATAAGTTACGGAGTGGCCTTTTTTTCGTTAGAGCATTTATTAGGAACATATAAGAACTGATCAATCTTTATAATTGGTTCAATACCTTATCCCATAAAAAGTGCAAGCATATGTAAATAGTTCGAATAAACACCATGTAAATACATCGAAGAGGAATTGTTCGTTCATAGTTAATTAACTTTTTATAGCGATGACCAAACACGGGCAATTAATTGAGAACAGCACTGTAATTAAATTACAGTAATAAATTGTAAAATACTGAAAAAAACTTTTTTAACGTTTAAAAGTGAATAGCGGTTGCTATTCATATCAGCACTCTTTGAATATTCAAAAGTTCATCATAACAGAATTAAAGATATTAAAATCCTAACAGTAAGCTTCCTGTGTGTCTATTAAAAAATGTTTTGTATTTATACGAATAGCTTTAGACTTTAAAGAATAATAATTAGCCTTGGCCTCTTTTTGATACATAGTATTATATACCTTTGAATATGAGTATGTTATTGTAATGTTGTTATCGGCATATATTTACCAGGGAATTTTTTCTTTTAAAGTATATTTGGATAAAAACCAAGAAGAAAAATCTTACATTCTTCTAATAAACCATTTCATACTATCGAACACCAAAAACTAAAACCTATTAATTAATTAATTACCCCGTGTCCATCTCGCTAAACGAATAAGAGAACGTCAGGTAATTAAAACACTACTCATTCTCGCTAAATAGAAAAGAGTTCATTGCATCGTACTATATCAAATCGATTGCACAATATACATTCAATTTAGTCTATGAACTTTGCTAATTAATATTAAATTACTCCTATATATCATTATAAGTGCCATGTTTTATATTGAATCATTTATTGTAAATTGTAACTGAGATATAACATTTCTCCTTATGCTAAACGTGGTCAAATATCTGAGTTCATTAAACGCCATATGACACTTCTGTGATTAAAATAACGAATATCAAAAAAGCGTTTGATAAATTTTATTATAACCAGATCAAATATTCTACTAAATAACAACAACTTTATCTTCGTATACTATCTACCCTTTTGCTACAAGTAATTATTGCAAAAACTGTATCAATAAACCGTGTTTTTGAAAGCCCGGTAGATAAAAATGAATTCTATGGCTCTGCTTTATTTAAGAGAAATTTCCAACCACCATTAGTTATCAGAGCCAAAAAACTGAAACCTAGCTTCTAACGTGCACTTGTACACTGGAATCGAAAACACCCAAAACCCATAATATGAGCAAGAGTCCTATGATAACACCGAGTATAAAAAGAAAGGTTCGAACAATAGTATTGCAAAAGAACCCGACATATCCCATGATGTGTTCTTTATTCCATTGCTTTTATATAGTAAAGTTAAATATATTTAGTACAATTTAGTACAAATTAAGTTATTACCATATATGTAGAAAACGTGTTCTATAATAAGTAATATTATATCAAATGATTGCGATCTAAGCACAATTAAGTTTTTAATAAATTTACAAATTCGCTTTTAGTTTAATATGAAAAAAAATTTTATAAATCAATTATATATGATGTTTCTATTGCGTAGTAATAATGAAAACAGTACATAATAAATTACCAATTGGCTGAACACCACTATTTATTGGCATTTTAAGTACAATATCATCCTTATGATTGTTATAGGGTTGGGTATGGTGGCTATAACTGTATAATGAGTTAGATATAATAGAATAATATTCCTTAAATGAAACGCATGGTTTGATTATACCCGTATTTTATAAATTAAATTAAATATTGCAGTGGCCCTTAGTTCCCCTCCAAAAAGGAGCTTATAAGGAAACGACGAAGAGACCTCCAAGCGGATTCATGCAGAGACATCACAGAGATCATCCACATCCCTGCGATTGCCAAAAGGCTTCCCAGTCACCCCGAGGTGATTCACGCTCGGGTTTCCACCTACGCAACCCTGGTTCCTACTCCTCACCTCAGACAAGGAACTCCCCTTGTCCTAATTATAATAGATCCATCTTAGTACATTACCTAAGTGGTAGGTCCGGGCT
This sequence comes from Trachipleistophora hominis, assembly GCA_000316135.1. NCBI lineage: Eukaryota > Fungi > Microsporidia > Pleistophoridae > Trachipleistophora > Trachipleistophora hominis. Next base: position 29,274 of record JH993860.1, on the reverse strand, counting down.
ACCGGGCCTCTGCATATATTTTAGAAAATCTTTTTTTATCATTGTTTTGTTATTTCATATTCTGGTTAAAAGATCTTTTTTTAATTTAAAAAATATTTAATTACTTTAGCAAATATTTCATATACGTGTTTAAATTGATGACATTTATGGCAATGATCTTTCATTAAGTACTGTATGCTGTTTGTTTACGTGTTTTTATTGTCATTTAGCAGCTATTTGTTAAACTAATGATGATAAAAAGAAATGTTTACGTACTTAGAATGGATAGTTGGCTTGATATAAACACGTACTACTGGTTATAATTATTTATCACAATAAAAATACAAGAGGTGTATGATCATAAGCAAAAACAGAGCATCTCTTTTTATTATACAGCCTTGTTTAATTTTACTTCATACACAAGTCTATTCGATAAATATACGTTTTTTTACAATTAAAATCTTACATTTGTTGTAAGGCCTATTAACGCATTTCTATGGTCCTATTTCATGGTTGAGTAATCGTGTAAGCTTCGATGAAAAAACGCCGTTGCCACCGTCATCATTGGTTCAAGTTTATTCGACAGATCAGAAACTTGACTGACCTACATCACAGTTCATCACACAATAATTTCTTTGTATGTTCTTTTAATTAATATCTCACACTTCCCATATACTTAAACAAACTTGTTGTACGTGCTTGGCTACGATCCTAGCAGTCTTTGTTTCATAAAACATATATCACCAGTAGTTAATATTTCCCGTCCTATGTATCACTATATGGTCCTATCCACTATAAAGAAATTATTTAATCATCGTTCTATGTAATGAAAACTCTTCTATAACATAGACTAACAATCAAAAACAACAATCTCTCCTCATATTTGTTGTTAAAAGCGAACAAGTTTTAAAGTTAAAATGATGAAACGATGATTCTAACAGCATTTACGTACCACGGTTAGCAAAATATTCTTATAAATTTGTATTTTTCAAACTATTTTTTATATAAAATCATTATTTTAATTTATTAAAAAATAATTCATACCTTAAGGGTTATTGATATCGTAATTATTAGAACTACCAGGAAATTACCTATCTGGATTAAACCATCTCCATCCAAATGCGGAATAATTCAGGCTTGGTAATAGCTAACGGATTATCTCGTGCTCAGATCTGGCAGATAAATGACAAATAAGAAGTTATTCATTACCAATAACTGCATGATTATGTAGATCATTCACCGTTAAACGTTATTAACGCATGTGCGCTGCACGCCGGACAGAGAGTAAAAAGACCATGGCAGATAGACGAAAAAGTATAAATTATTTAATGTTGATATGAGATATCAAATATAATAACGCACATGTAAATATCATGCCAGTAAATTTATTAAAAACTAACAAACGATAATCACCTGTATAAATGCTTCGGCTTGCGATTATATTCCATAGGTTTTTGTCTCTCAACAAACTGCTTCGGTCCTCTTGTCTTAGGCCCAGCCTCTTTGCACGTGGAGAGCTTTTTCCTTGGATTGTTCTTGAATCTGTCCGGCAACGAGGCCCTAAGTTTACTTCGCGAGTATTCCTGTTTCACTTTAATTCGTTTATCAATTTCTCTCTTTATGGTATTATCAAAAACATCGTAGTCCCGTATTGGAAAATTCCTGTCCAAATTTTCAACTTTTCTCATTACGTCTGGATCAACAAAATCAATTACATTCCTGCCATTGTATATTTCCGGCATAACGTCATATTTCTCCTCTTCATTTACCAAATAGTTCTTGTTCTCGTCAAAATAATAGTCGAGGTTGTCTTTTGCCAGTTCCTTCTCGGTAATTATTTTCTCCTCGCCATTCCTTAACATGCATTCTTCCTTTGGTCTATGTGAAGCAGGCTCGTGCACATTTATACGGTTGAGTATCGGTTCAAGATTCTTTTGCAGTTTACTTTCGAGGGATTTCTCCAAGTGCAGGTCACATGCCATCTGTTTAACCTTTTCAACGCTTTCAGGATCAAAAACACTAAGAAGAGCGTATTGCTTGTCGTTGATAAAGCATCTTACATCATCGCTCAGATCATCCAAACCAATCTGTTCAACAACTGTGTTCTTTTCCTCAACCGTTGCTTTCAGATCGCATTTACTCAGCACAATCAACATTCTTCTATCGATTAACGGCGCCAACGACTTGTAGAGATTAATTTGCTGATCGATTGAGTACCCGCACTGCTCAGAAATATCCAGAAAGAACAGAACAATCGAGTTCAGATGTGCAAGCGCTGTCACACTTTGCATTTCAATGGTATTCATTTCTTCCAGCGCATGGTCAAGCACACCTGGCGTGTCAACTACCTGCCAGCTTAAGTAATTGTACTCAAAATGTCCGACAAAAAGTGACCGGGTGGTAAACGCATAGGGCTGAACGTCTACATCTGCCTTTGAAACGCTGTTCATGAAGCTACTCTTCCCCGTGTTGGGCAAACCGCAGAGAAGAACTGTTCGGCACTCAGGATCAATCTGTGGCAGTCTGCTCATATGCTGCCGAACCTCCTCCAAATATTCTAACGTTGGCTTCAATCTCTTCACTAAACTTGTCATTTTTCCAAGTCCTGCTCTTTTTAGCTGCTTGCAGCCGTAAAGGCTCGTCCCGTATTTTATAAGCCTTACGTATTCGTTCGTGATGCCTTCAATATTTTTTTTTGTGCTGTTGAGATGTCCAAGCGCCATCTTAAAGTGCGATTTATCGTAAAGAACGTTGATCAGGTCGTTGTAGAACGGATGAATGTCCTCAACATGGGGAAAGGAGTTTATAATTGTTTCGAGCTGCGCTACGTATTCAGCACCCGTAAATTTAACCTTTCTTGTGTAGAAGGATCTTATTTTTGGCAAAGGATGTTTTTTACGAATTACGGTCGGTGTCTTTCTCTGTGTCTTGGAGAGAACCACATCAATCAACGACAGCGGTATTCTCTTGATTGCCTTGAAGTTGAACGCCATTCTTATGGGTAAACGAATTTTGTTAAAAAATTTGCAGTACACGAGAAAGGCATCAACAAAACTATTATGAACCATGAACTA
>JH993859.1:30434-55100 GCA_000316135.1 Trachipleistophora hominis | reverse complement strand
CCATCAGGACCCCTTTAAACACCATTTTTGTTACTTAAACTAATTTGGCTATATCATACGATGGTTGGGAAAGGGCGTCGAACATTAATATTATACTATCTAAGATATATGACCAAATAAATTAAACTAAGTTTACGTATTACTTCGGTTATTCCTTACAACACTACGTCACACTATTCATAAATAGACATCTGGCAGTTACCGCCAAACGTAGCCTCGTCGGCCTTTTGTTCATGATGATATATGATTAAACATATATTAAGACTCTCTATATTAATACCATTCTTCGTGAGATGTTATGTATATCTTTTTTAGAGAACCAATCATTGAGGCGGCTATTAACCGTGAACAAATAGGAACGGGATGTCAGATTTGTGATACCGCCCCTTTATACGGCTGTATTTAAACGAATACGTGACAATCCCTCATGGCAACAAAAGTAGAAGAAAAAGAGACAAAAGCACCCGAGGAAGAAAAGAAGAAACATTTGGCGAAGGTGGTCAAATCAACGTGTGATCAAAACGTGTTAGAGCACTGCTTAAACATTATAGATAAATACAAGATAAAAGATTCGAGCCCAACATTCTGTAAGAGAATGAAAGATTCGCTGGACAGCACTTTTAACAAAGAATGGAACGTTTTTATAGGCGGACACTTTTCAGGCATGTGCGGCTTTGTAGAGAACACATACATCGAATTAATGTTGAATGATAATATGCGAATGGTAATATTCCAGTCATATTCACCTGAAAAACAATAAGTTGGCGTATTAAATCATTGTTATTTCACATCGTTTTTATCCTTTCTTCGAAACATTTGCAAAAAGCTTTTTAGTAAAAACGTAATATCTGTCGTACATACGACATTACTACGCAACAGGCACTAACGTTCTACAATCACAAACCTATTTAAACACAAAAAAACACGTTAAGATGATTTTTAACAACAAGTTTATTTCTTATTGCAATTCTTCCCTCGTAAAAAATTCATTTAGTTATCAATACAACATTTTCATTCGCCATACACTTAATAAGAATTTTCTGGTACATTAACAGAACTTTATAACACATTTGATATTAAAATATATCACAAGTTTAGAATTTTTACGTTCGTAGTTTTCCATTATAATTGTCGTAAATTGCGTCTTTATTTATATCCAACGTAGCGACAGAATAATTACCTCATTTAACATGATAGTAGGATACCGTTGTATTACATTCCAAAAATATTTTTTGTTTTCATATTCGCAGTATTACCCATGGAGAAAAGACGATTAATTAAATAAACTTTTGTTACTCGTGACAAAAATCAAGAAAATATTATTATCAACTAATCAATCTGTTATTGTTTTATTAAGTATGAGTTATTACGGTATTGAACGTAGTTTGATTAAACTTACATCTTTTAAGTGGAATATTGCGGTTAATCTGTGATAAGAATTAAGGATGTTCAGGATCGTTCTAAGGCTAAAACAGTAAAAACAATGTTCTTGTATAGATTACGCTATGTAAATGATGTAAAGACAGAGTTAAATTATCTTCTACAATTATTATATGATATTCAATTAAACATTCTGCTAATAGACAAAATTTAAACACGAGCTGTAATGTAACATCACTTAATGTAATTTAGAGGTTTTTAGCATTCATTACAAATGCAGATCTGCATCATAGAAATGTTAAGAACGTATTTCGGCTGAACAACCAAATCTACGTTCACGTAAAGAGCTGTGCCTTCTAACCGATCCAAAACAACGGTACACTCCTAAGACATCAACAATAATAAATTTATAAATGGTTTACTTAATTTAAAAAAATGATCGTTTCTCCTTTAAACATAATTATATCCTCTGCATCCAGCTCTGTTAATATTCTGGTGATCTCTTCCAGGGGCAGTTCACATCTGGCCGCAACATCATTAAGGGATAGGAACGAAGAATCGGGGTTTTCTTCCCGGTATTTTGAAATAACCTCCTTGATTAGAGCAGTAGCATCGGATACCTCACTCGTAACAGCATTTCGAGTATTTTCAATATCAATAGACATTTCTGTATCGTATTTATCAACTTTCATTCTCTTGAATTGACTGCCTTTCGGGATGGTATAGCAGTGCTCAACCATCGTAATCGCTTCTTTCACGTCGATCTCATCAATTGTGTCAGATTGTCTAAAACGGGCATTGGCGTTGCTCAGCCGTATCAGGCTGTCCAAAAGACGAGGAGTAACTGGGAATCGTGTTTTTGACCGTCGCAACTCAACATAATAATCGATAATGAGATGAGCGCACTCCTTGCGCATCCTTGGCTTGTATTTCTTGCACTCAAAAATAAACCTACGCAGCTCAAATACACGGTCATCCTGAAGGTCTGATGAGCTGCTGTGATTGCACAACACTTGATCCGCAATCTGCGAGTCAAACGATCCATCATCAACAATCAAGAAAATCAGGTCAAATCGGCTCAATAGGCTCTCCGGAATTTTTACCTGTTTTTCCAAAGAATCATCTACAAAATTACCGTAGACTGGATTGGCAGCTGCCAGAACAGCAGTCCGAGCATTCAACGTAACGTGTATCCCCGCCTTGTTGATACTAATGCTCTGTTGCTCCATTACTTCGTGCAAAACTACCGAATCATTGTAGTTTATCTTGTCAAATTCATCGATACAAATTATAGAGTTGTCCGCCAGTACCATTGCACCAGCCTCTAATCTCCTTTCATTCTTGTCCGATACTATGCTTGCTGTGAGGCCCACACCGGTCGATCCCTTGCCACTCGTGCTGATTGCATTCATAGTGTTTATTACAAACCGTAATATTTGACTTTTTGCTGTTGATGGATCACCCAGCAGCAGTAAATTTATGCTTTTTCGGCATACCTCGTTCTCAGAGCCGATCATTTGTAGAAGAATGGCCTTTTTAATCAAAGGAGAAATGAAAATAAACGGGGCTACGTATTCGAGCGCGTTCTCTGATGTAATCGTATTTCTGACAGCGATAAAATCTACGTTCGATGTTTGATCTCCCCCAATACCACCGATTTCTTGGTTAGAAATGCCATCCTCTTCACTTATTTGTGCGGTATATTCGTGTGTTGCCTTTTTGAGCCTTTCTTCAAATATTCGTTTTATATTTTTGTTTTCAACGTGATTTACAATCAGTGCCGTAGGCAAGTAATTCGGAAAACTCGTGTTGTTGTAGCAGTAGGTCTTGTACACACCGGTAAGCACCACTCGATCGCCCGGTTTTAACGAATCTGTTAAATCATCGTACAGGATCACATTCATTGATCTAGGCATCGCACCAGGCTTAGTATTTTCAGGCATTTCCTGTATAGTGGCAGTCTGCGTGTCAATATACGTACTAAGACCGTATTCAAAATTCAAAGGTTCATTTTTGAGTGTTTGTGGAATGACCGTATTTGTGAGGGGAAGTGCTGACAACGTCGTTGCATCTCTGTATTCTTTGCTATAGAACGTGTTGTGCTGCTCGTGTACGCTCTTCCTCAATTTCGGCTTGATATTGGAGAGTGAAGTAATGATGCCCTCAACCTTCACCATTTTACCAAGGAAATCGGATGTTATACTTGATGGTGTGTGCTGATACTCACCAAATGAACCTGTGAATGCAAATTTGACACGCATTTCGTGCTCTACGAATGGTATGAACGAAATAGGGTCCTCTACAATTTTTGCACTAAGTTCTCTGTCTTTTCTTCTTATATCGTTTAACGAAAATGTTATTCTCTCATCGGTTCTTATTGGCCCTGTAATCTTCTCCTCAACATATTTTTTGAGTGATGGAACAAAGAAATCCGCCATTAAGGGTTGTACAAAAAAACACAAAAAAGGACGTTTTTGAGAGAAAAACCGTAAAATGAACGTGGTTTACTATTATTACATGATATTAATGGAAAACAGCCTTCTAACATAGCTGACAGTGTTGGGTAGAATGTTGAATTATCAATTAAATAAGTTTCTTTAGAAATAATTACCACATTTTTATCGTCAATTATTTAGGTTATAGTTACGTATGTTTATCGTGTTACGCCTAAGCCATTTTTGATGAAAATATTATTTGATTAAGACAGCACAACAATTCCTACCATCGCATTCCGGATGCATCTACACATACTTTGGCTTTAACCTTTGTTTATGAAACTGATATTGCATTCATAACATACTCAGATTATTAATAATGCCTGTTCAACGAATATTTCTAAAAATCACTATAGTCAGCATTATTATACCTTTTAGTCTATTTATATAACCGTATTAGACCTTCTTATACAATTTATTTACGTTTGAACAACATTAACTTTATAATTCCCATCAAGTACCTGAAACAGCAAATCAAGTGGTAGACGATGAAACGGTAACTACAAATACAACAAGCGTTACTGCTTGCTGACAAATATGAATGTGATATTATAATTTCTACGCTCAAGAGAAAATTCTCATTTAACAGTCCTAAACTATGGGATTAATGTATGACCAAGCATTCAGTATTAGAGGTTAAACTACACATATTGTTGATTTATCACTCCATAATTATAATGGTAAATACAACAATCGTTAAAAGCGTTATTACTGATTTATTTGAACCAGAAGAACATTTAACAAGAATGATCCGTATTTAAACTTAAAGCGTAATCAAATAAAATTGTAAAAGAATATTTATTAATAGATGTTGGGCAGATGAACTGTTAAATAGGATTTTGAAAAAGAGAATAGTTAAATTCTAAAACATAAACAATAACATTTTGCTGTAATATTTTTGTAAGTTACAACGGTTAAATTAAAAGCCACTATAACAACATTTTATATAAATTAGCTGCCGTTTGACCTCCTTCTCAATTCTTTCAACTTTCTCCTAATGTACTCAATGTTATACACGAATACACCGAGAGAAACAATGACAAGTGATAGAACATCCCATATCTTTAAGTTCTTATCAAGAACTGCACTTTCAAAAATTCCGGCTGTTATATTTATCACAAGCTTCAAAAACGTTCTTTCTACGGGCAAAAACATGTAAATAAGAGCGAATGCAAAAAGAATGCTAAATGATTCTGATGATATGATTATATAAACCTTTATATCTTTGAGGACTCGTCTCAAATCTATACCTTTGTCCAGCAGCTCGTACAAAAGAACAAATGAAGAAAGTATAAGACAAAAGAAGTTTGAGGTGAAAAAGAACGACCAGATGGATGTTATTTTCGCCTTTATTTTAAGCTCATATATTATGTTAATGATACAAAAGATGAAATGGCAACAGACATGTCCGGCTACTGTTGAAAAATTAATGTTGGTCTCTTCCTTGCTAAACAAAATAGGCATAAGAAGACCAAATGATGTTATTAACATCGCAAATACACGAGGCTTTGTAATCCTGGTTTTCATGAATATCCTTGACAGAATGCACATGAAAATGATAGAGCTTGTTTCTGCGATACCTGCCTCAATCACTTTTGATTTTTTAATGTTCATCCACGAGTAATACGACTGAACAACTAACATAACCGATAAAAGACAAATGTAAAAATCGTAGTATTTCCTTTTCTTGACAAACATGAACGAAACCACGACGATAATCAGATTAAAGAACCATAGCGGGAGTATGTAGGGCATTATCTCCGGTTTTAAATGTATTTTATATGTACTGCATATAATATATACCGATATGCCCAATACTAGCAGAACCATTCTCGTGGCCATAAACATGCAAGGACAAATTTTTTTGATTTGACTCTTTTAATAAAAAAACTTTGATATTTTCAGTTTTGATGCAGAGACTTGACCATTACAATTAAATTAAATATTACTTGCTGCTTCAACTTGATTATTACACTCCGCAGTATCTTAAATTACACAAGTTTATAAATTCAATCTTTATATTATACAGATAAAATTTATGAAGTAAACCAACGGTTTAATATTTCGATTAAATGCAAGAAGACATATGAGGTTCTTTACACATTTTTTTAACATTCGAGTGTTTTTAATAATAGCCTAACAAGCTCATACATATCTACGGTGTAGAGGATAAAATATGTCAAGTCTATCATTCAAAAGCAATAAATCTCTGAGCATGATAAAACTATTTTCTAGAACTTTTACGTAAAACTCTGTATACTAATTCATTCTTACTCCGTATTTTGTGCTAAAAGATAAGTAAAAATAACTAAATTTGACTAGTACGCACAAACTGTTTGGTACAAATAAATTTTGTTTTATTTTTGATGATATTATTGCGTTAAATCGTACACTTAACGGTAAAATCGCATGTAAAATATTTTTATTAACTTACTAGACAATTCCAACATTTGTTCATTTAAAACACCCGATGCTTTTGAAGGACGAATGTGTGATTATATTTGGAAACGGAAATATTTTGTGAAAATATAATGCTGAAAACATGTTTCACCAAAACCAAATTAACAATTCTAAAGCAACTCAGCTTTAGACGTATTTTATAACGCTGATACACCGAAGTAAAGGAATTTAACAATATAATGGTTGCTGTTCCTATATATTTGTGCCAAGTTATTCTTCTAACTATTATTTTATCGTTTAGTAAATTTTTGTTCGTTAACTCTCCCATCTTTAGGTTTTTTAAAAAGCTTCTATCTACTCTTATCACGTCACATCACACACTGATATTTTTCTGATTTGCTGAGATAGACCGTACTCACCGTCTTTTGATTCACGATCTTTTACCTTTGACTTCACGTTTACGCATCCATTTTTGAAGCAGGGACTGCGCCATCAGTTTAATAGGACAGTAGTGAAGAATATTATTCGACATTTGCATGTATTCCATGTATATATTTGCCGTTCATATGTTCATTTTAAGAAAAACGAGTGGTAAAATTAATAAAACTTTTAATAAAAAGATAATTCACTGTCTAATTGATCAGTTCAAGAAAAAACCCGATAATTTTATTTAACATTCTGGTAACAAATGAAGAGTTATACGTTGTTATGCAATTTTCTTGTTATAAAACACTTTCTATGATTTTTACAAAAAATTTGCAGAGAAAACACAAATGCTGGCTGGAAATCAATTTTTAGTCCCGGTTGTGAACACGATAATGCAAAAATGGCTTAGTTAAAATAAATTAAAAACAGAGAAAGATAAGTTCTACCGAATGCATTTTAACTTTAATTTTTATTCCATAAACAGAATAGCACAGCTACTCGTTCATAAAAACATTTTATATTACAGTGAACTAAAGTAATATTGATATGTATTTTTGTAGATCACGTATCATCCGTATCGTCTAAACAATAAAGATTCGTTCAATTGATTATTTTATTGGAAACTCTTATGCTGGTTCATAGAACGCTAGACGCATATTAGCTCTAGCATTAATGTTAGATAAGGAAATTTCATTGCAACAACCGAATGTTATTCTACGATAAACATTACCAATTTTGCAAATTGCAAAATAATGTCCAGAACCTCCGCTTCCGGTATAATAGACCCCACTCCTTAATATAAACCTTTTTCCAAAAATTTGAATGCTCTTGTTCGGGTATATCTTGGGAGCATGTACTGCACCAATACCAAAACATATCATCGGTATATGTGTATTGTTTTTATCCTGGAGAACGTAGTTCACATTAGCTTGCTGGTCATTTATATCCTTATCAAATGGTATGGCAGCTATATCATAATTATCGTCATAGTAATATACACCAGCTTGACTTAAACCTTTGTTTCTAAAACAAAAATACTTTTTTACTATGTATTTGTTCGTTATAGTCTTGAGTGCGCCCGTAAGAAATTCGTCTGCGTCATTTTGTTCGTTAACACTTAATGTAATGCCTGTATTTGAAGAATTACTTCTTATAAGAGCAAGGAGACGGTTTCGATATGCGCTAATGTCCATGCTGCTATCTGTTCTTGCTTCCATATCTTTATGTATTGATTTCAAAATAGATTCTATGTTGTTATTACCGCTTGACACGATTTCATCCAGGAATAATTTATAATTTTTTAGATTGTATAAGGCTTGTAAAACAGATATTATAAAACAGTCCACGCCATTTCCTTTTAACACGCATTGTATTTTTTCTGGTACTTTTGCTTTCTTAGTAGTGTATCTTATTGTTAAGAATATGCAAACTGCCACGGTTATAGCTACTAAAAATGCTATCGTAATTGTTATAAGAATATTTCTTCGTCTTCCGGCCATTGGGCAAATTGTTGCGTCAAATTTTTAAATACTCCCCTAATATGTGCCAAAATGGTCAGCCAGTTTTTAAAATAAATGCTGAATTCATAGGTTTAAATAAGCTGTAAAGATTCAATAAATGATGAATATGTAGTCAATATTGATATACAGTACTATAATATTGTCTACAAAATGTTTTTTATTTGGAATATCTAAAAAATTTTAGATAAATTCACCAAAAAAAATACATGTTAAAAAAATAATAAAATATTATTATTCCATTTATACTTCTATGGTTAAATTGATGACACAGAATCAATTGGTTGATTGGGCCACTTTCATTGAAAGAGGTCGTCAATCATAAGATTAATTTTATAAAGCAAGCATATCTCCTTTATACTTTTTTAATTAAAATGAAAGTCGAATAAATTTGATATTAGTATTATGTGCTTTAAGACTCTTTTTGATTATAAATATTGCCATTATAAAATTCAAAACTGTTACTTGTTGAAATAAAACTTCTTAAACGGAAATTTTTGTGAAAAAAGGATATTAGTAAGAATTGTAATAGATTACGTTAAATATCTTGTAAGTTGAATTTTAACTCGTTCAATAACATTGTGAAGAGAAGAATGATAATTTTAGATAGCGACAACCGCATATTAAGTGTTATTTAATATGTTGCTCCATTTAAATTGATGAATAAACATATTAGTACTAGTTGTGATATTCTGTTTATTAAATGAAACATATATTAATATATTTTCGGTAAACTATGGTCTTTATTGGTTTCAATTTCCATTTTACTTCAATAATGAAAAAAAGGAAAGTGGGAGACAATCCTGTAACAAAGACCAATGATTATGATTATATTCTTAACAGAGTCGAAGGAAGTGTTATTATTTTTTCCAGTTGAAGTTGAAATAGTGGGAGAAACGTGTAGGATCTAATCCATTCATATTAATGGAAAGACACCTCGCTAGCTGATTGGTTAGTTCGAGAAAAAAATCCAAAAGTGTTATTTTCTTTTTGATAATAAATTTAAAGTTTTATGTTGTTATATAATTCATATCTTCTTAAACTCACTCAGCAGCCATTTACGATCGATGTTTAAATTAATTGTTAACACCGGCTGAAAATTACTTTTCCAATTCCAGCAAAAAATATAAACAGCGCTGAAAACGGTTCAAACCAATCAGAAAAAGAAATAAGTTGAGATTAAAACACAAAGAATGCAGACCAATGTAATCTTAAGTTTTATAAACAGAGCAATGCAGCTAGTAACTAAGAAAATGGTGTATTACCAGATTATCAAGTAAAACTCTCCTAATGTAAAAAGATTTCATTACAATCATTTTAGTGCGGTTTACATTTTTCAATTGACGTTTACAAAATTAATTCTTGACCAGCAGTATATTCTCTCTAACTATCGTAAATAAAAGAATGTTGAGCGAATTTCAAAGCATTGAGGTCGTAGAATAACGTATGAATTCATACTTGTTGTTAAGACTTGAAACAAAAACTTTTGTTTTTATCCAAACTGATCAACCAGCCTGATGATCATCTTTTTATTAATACGGATAATGATGGTAACCTGTACATCGATATTTTATTGTAGCCTTGGATTCAATAGTTACTATGTGCAATAATACCAAAATTTAACACTTCGTATACCAGATAAAGAATGTAATATACCTAATGATACGTATATTCATTATTTATTACCTAAGCTAGTGTGGGAGCACAATTATATCATCTATTACACTCAAAATACTGATTAATTTTTTCGTTTGTACAGAATCAACACAAAATTCTTTTTAATAACGCACCAAATGATAAATTAAAGAAAACACTTGCACAAACACAGTTATCATTTTACAATTTAATTTTATTTATTATATACGTCCTAGTTCTGTGCTGGTAGCGTAGATATAGAGATATTACTATCCTTCATTTTAGTATATTGAAAATTGTTTAATAATTGGATTACTAATGGGACGGGATCCTGATAATATAGTGCAAATATCGCGCTCTTATTAATAATATAACTCTAAAACCAAGCCAAGACTTTTAACAAAGGGAATAAATCTTGAATCCAGAGGCAATGGTAGATTTCAGCAAACTAAATAACTATGTGTTGTAAGTATGCGGAAATAAAAAAATTGGTAAGAGAACTAGGCAGTGTTTAACTCACAAGGAATACATCATCAAATTATGATATAAACATAATGAATATTTATATATGTCATGATTGAACACTGTTACAATGGCTAATATTGGATTGATACTTAATAATATGTTAAATAATTAAAAAATTTAATTATTTGCTTAATAATGTAACCTTATTTAGTTTGTACTAAGCATATAAAATGATATAATTGTGAAAAGTGGTTCATCCATGATAAAATTAGCATATTTACGTTCTATTTAACGTTAATAAATATATCCCGTGGCAAAGATGTTAAAAGAGTCGCCCGCCCATAGTTTTCATGATTGATTGAATTTAAAAACCCCTTTTGTATAAATTTTCGTATGGAAAATATTTTTGATAAATATATAACGGACCAAAAAACAATTGGAATAGGAACGGGAAATACTATCAAAACATTTATTTCAAATATAAAAACGCATAATGAAAAATACTTTGTACCAAGTAGTTTACAATCTTTTTTTCTTCTAAAAGCTAATAACTTCAGAACTCAAGAGCTACAGGCTACTGAAACCGTTGATATTTATTTTGACAGTGCAGACTATTTTGATAATGATAATAACTTGATCAAAGGACGCGGAGGTGCGCTTTTAAATGAAAAGTTGTTAATGTCGATGTCAAAACATAACGTAATATTGGTGGATGATAAAAAATTTAAGTCTGATTTTGATGATTTGTTCATACCTCTAGAGATAATACGTAGCTCTCTTGCACATGTAAAAGACGTGCTCCGGAAACATGATATTGATTTTTGTGTGCGAGAATATATTGGTAAAATAGGGCCTGTAATTACAGAACATGGTAACTTGATCGTTGATGTTAAGTACGATCTAAAATTTCTAAAATCATGTAAGAATATAGTTGGCGTGGTAGAACATGGTTTATTTCTGAATGATGATTTTTGCGTAGAGATCGAAAGGGTATGAGGTTTAATGGTAGGATTCTATATAAATTCCTTATATATTGATAATTGAAGTGTTTATTTTTAGTCGAATGCTCGGTGTATTTATCAATGCCATTGTTAACTATGAATTGCCCATCAATGTTCGAGGATCTTAATCTTATTTTATTTGCAAAGACCACCATCATCAATATTAGTAAAAAAATAAGTCGCAAATTCATTGATCAATTCGGGAAAAAATTTATTCTATGTTTTTGTTAAAAGTAGAAAGTTACAAGCGGATGTGTAATCTTCATATTTTGGAACTCATTCAACTATCTTTTCCAAAGATATACAGAGAAAACGTCGAAGGTACCTGAGAACTAATTTTACGAACCTTTACATGGAAATGCGAAAAGCTACGAAAAGGCTGACATGAAATAAAATTAAGAACAAATTCTATCAATCGTACATTAATTCAAATACACCCTTTATAAACGAAATGGTACAACTTTTATCATTAGTAATCGATTGATAGGTAAATTTCGAAATAGGTAAATTGGACAAAACGTAGCTTTTTATTTCTTTCAATAAAATTAATTATATAAATTTTTTTAATCTCCTCTCAAACTGCACATTCGGTTTGCAAGTTGTCTATTTACATTAATGCACGATCCGAAACATCTAATACTCATTCCATAGACACATGGGTGGTTTCTTCTTATAATAACATTAAATGTTGTCCGGAAATTTCCTCCCTGAAAAACGATATTTCCTCGGAATTAGATGACAGAATAGTAATTATACTACTCTGTTGACAAAACAGAATTTTTAGCTGGTATGTAATATAACAAATATGTTTATCAAGTGATCTCTCTTCAAAATATATTTGATACTACAGTCAAGAAAATGAAGAATCCCTTACTTCTTTAACGCAAATACAATTAGAATGGTGCACTGTAATTGTTTTCTCAACCAATACTCCTATAAATTTAAATGCATCGTTGTTTTTGAAATTATTATCCGTCCACGTGACCATTAAATAAAGTATCTTCTATAAATAATAAAATATAGTAAAAAACAAAAATAATAATTAAAATTTAAATAAACACTGAAAACATAAAT
Organism: Trachipleistophora hominis; assembly: GCA_000316135.1. Classification (NCBI taxonomy): domain Eukaryota; kingdom Fungi; phylum Microsporidia; family Pleistophoridae; genus Trachipleistophora; species Trachipleistophora hominis. The sequence continues at coordinate 42,707 of JH993859.1, read as the reverse complement.
GTATGTCAAAGCACACTATTTTCTGTTGTTACTTTCTTTTAATCCATATATTTTTTTCAAAAGATAGTGAGATAAATTTTAATGAGTAAGTGAGCATTATAATTGAAAACTATTGAAGAAATAAAAATTGATTAGCGTTTATTTGCTATGTTAATGATATATTAATGCGTAAACATAAAATACAAAATTCACTTTTTTATGATTGAAACAATGCTTTTATCTATGGCACCATTTTTCATGCCTGCTACGTTATAGTAATATTTAGAGTTTCGGTCGTTGGTTTCTTTGCTAACGTCTACACCTACCTTGAAGAAAATATTAATTTTATCTGCATTCCTAAGAAAATGGCTCTACTGGCTAGGTTACGCGCTGAGTACATATAAAAATATATTTACTTATGAAAACAAAGTCAATGTAGTATTGTCATTTCGAATGTTATTACACGATAAATATAACTAACTGTGAAGTAAATAAATATACAATACGTACAAATTATCTATTATTAAAAATTGGGCAAATACTCCGTTCTGTAATACGGAACAACGACAAAAATTCTTTTATGCTATTAATATTTTATCAACTTTCTTTTTACTCTTATCAAGTGAAATGTTTTTTATAGACCACATTCTCACTAAATTGAGCTTATATATGTGGATATATTGTTAAATAATACAAAAAAGCCACCTTTTCGAGATTGGCTGACTATTAATGCATAGAACATCTGCTTCCTATTGACTTGTAGTCTATACTAAACTTTAGTTCATAACAGTAGATGGAAATTATTGCTGAAAGCAATAAACATATAGTTATAAAAAATCAAATAAAAACTTAAATATTAGTGTCAAGCATTTAATTTATTGGTTATTTTTGCTGTTCCACCCAACCATGTGTTTTTTATAATGACGTTATAACCATAATTTGCGGTTGGTTGATGAATTTCGCTTCTTTCTTAATCTGATTTTTCCTCATTAGTTTTTAATGCCTATGAGAAAATATTGATGGCGGTTTCGTCCGTGTTTTTTATCTATTCTATGAGAATATCAAGTTATTGAAAATAAATTAATTCTTTCACGCAGTTATTCGACGTATAATAAAAATATTTGTTCTAATATTACGTTATAATTTGGCATTCACGAGAAAAATGTTCAACTTCTGATAGCAATAAAAATATTGTTGGCCCGGAGCCAACCTCCTCTATTTAATCACTTAAATAAACAATCCTTATGTTGTAACATGTATTGTCCCAACATATATAATTCTAATTTTGAGTTAAATATTTATGACACAAATTTTTGTCTTATATGAAACGATACCTTAATATTTAATTTGATTTTGTGTTTATATTACCGGATGATATATCATTTTCGTTTGTGTTTGAAAAATCCTTATGACCAAAAATTACGTTTAATACGCTTTGTGTTCGGGTGGATGATTTTTTGCACCCTAGGTTTTGGTATGTCGTTCGATGAACTCGTAATCAATTCATTACGAAAACAGAATACGCAAAGAAATGTTGAAACTGTAGTACTACTACAGTATCAGCCAAAGAACTTGTTTTATCTACGAAAAGAAGAGGACTACAATTTCATAAAACATCGGTTACTATTTATGAAGAGTGGATACATTGAACTGCTAGAACTACAAGATTTCAGTAGTATAAACACAGTAAGTGTTACTGATATTATTATTCTTGGTTTTATTATCACAATTGGTGAAAAAGTTTTCGTTTTCAACAACACTGACGAGTCTAACGATACACTAGTGGAGCTTAATTTGTCTGAAATGGATAGATATTCGCTCTTTCCTGGACAAGTAGTAGCAATTAGGGGACGTAATCTGAATGGCAATGAAATAATTGTACAAGAAATATATGATTCGCCGGTTCTACCAGTTAACTTTTTTGATGAAGGTGATCGCGGGAATAACTTGAAAGATAACAATTTTTCGGTTTGTTTCATAAGCGGACCATTTAACAACAATGTTAAACCAGATGAAATTAATTCTACAGATATATATGACCGCTTATTTCTGTCTTTAGACAGCATTATGACTATTGATGCCAGTTATCTGGTTGTTCTGGGCCCTTTTATTGAAAGCCGTTTTTTAAACAGCTGTCTTGATCTAGAACGAGTTAAAGACATTTTTATGGCTAAGATGAACACGTGGATCAACAAGAAACCGTTCAGAAAAATAATAACCGTACCATCCACGGAGGATGTGCACACGCTGGGCATGTACCCGTGCGCATCTATTGATGATGGTCAGAACGCTTCTTTTATAAATTTATCAAATCCAACACAATTTTATATTGGTGACGTGCTCTTTAGTGTGTGCACTTATGACATTCTTCTGCACATGAGCTCAACAGAAATTTTCTTTGATATTAATGAGAATGTTTCTTTACCGGAATCTGAAATAAGCCATAGGCTCGACAACATACCTAAAATCAACCCAAATTCTTTGGATAGCTGCACACCTAAAGTTCCAAAAAAATCGAAAAGAATTGAACGATTGTCGGCACATATGATATATCAGAGGTCTTTTCTTCCTTGTTTTCCACCAAGAAATATCGTTTCTATAAATAGACCAGAATGCTTTGATATGAATATTGCTCCGGATTTTTTTATAATTTCATCTAAACTGAAAACATTCATACAAAAAGACAAAGGCCCCTTTACAGTTGTGAATATAGGTTGCCAGCCAAATATTTCTAATAAACAAGTACTTAGAATAACAGTTAATAACAGAGATAGCAGTTCAGAAGAACGATTCAACGCTGTATTCGAGAAATACAATAAATAGTTTTTTTAATTATTTTACTACGATGTAATTATTCGATTCTAATAGTAAATTTTGTCCATTTGTTTCGCATTGTTGTTTGATATGTTACCGTAACGAAATAATTTGTGTATTTTAACATTTATAAATGGTTAATAATTTATTTAATTCTAAATTGATCGAGAATCACTCCTGCAAATGGAATGGTGATTGCGTAACAAAAATTTAGTTTGTGGTTAATATTTTGAGGATGCGACTCTTTTGTATTATAAATGTGTTGTAACGAGTTAAATTTTATTTCACACTTGTATTTATATTCCATGTTTTAGCATTTAATTACATATTTACAGCAATATTGTTTGTAAATCAAGACTGGTGAGTTTGTTTTTTACCTTCGCTATCGTATAAATGATAATAAATTGCCATTTTTAAAAAACGCTGTAATTATCATTCTACACACCTTACTACAAGAAATTTACCAGCTACCTTAGTTATACATCGTAGCATCCATCACATTGAGACTATTGTTGAAATAAAAACAATGATTCGATCTATTCTACACCTCTAAATAATTTATTTTTATAAACCGTCCCATGGAATGGCAAAGATTAGAAACTGATCAGTATGTTAACTTGGATAAAACGCTTTATAGTGGACAAATATTTTCTTTCCAGAAAACCGGTGAAAATGAAGACACCGGCATGGTTGAGGGCTTTCTTACCACGTTCAAGCAAGACGGCGATCATATTTATTACAAGATATTCAATTACAAGGAGAGCGTCGATTATCAAACTATATTCTCGAGGTTTTTTACGCTTGATCTCAATTACAAAAAAATCACCAAAGAGTGGAACGATAAACTATTAAAATGTGAGAATGAGGTATATGATGAAAACAGGCTGAACAATGGTTTATGTACGTTACGTCCCTTTAAAGAAACAGGATTACGTCTTCTACGGTGCGACTTGAAGGAAACTATTTTTTCATTCATTTGCTCGGCCAACAACAATATCAAGAGAATAACAAAGATGGTCCTCGTTTTATTTTCGCTTGGTAAGTACATTACGACCATAAACGATAAGAATTTTTACGAATTTCCCGATCCTGATCAACTCTGCGACAAAGAATTATTTTTACGTGAGAGCGGATTTGGATACAGGGCAAGTTACATCGTTAAGACTGCACAACAGATGAAAATGTTGAAATATAGTCAGTTATACAATCTTGATTATCAACATGCATTTGAAATGTTAAACGAATACAATGGGATAAGCTACAAAGTTGCAGACTGTGTATGCCTGCTTGGATTACATTTTCATAGCGTAGTACCTATTGATACACACATTTTTAAAGTTGCTAGTCGCATTTTCTCAATTAAACAAACCAAGCTTAACAAGCGAACCTATGTAAACATACGAAGGCAATTTCAAGAATTTTTTGGCCAATATAGTGGATTGGCGCAGTTATTTTTATTTGAAGAAAGCATCAGAACACGTAAAAAAAATAGTTCAAAAATGTAATGTCCGTTCTGGACCATTTTACATATTCTTACAATAAATTTGGTTTTATGATTACAAATCATCCTACAACATTAAAAATTTATTTTTAATAATTTATGATTAATTAAAATCATTCAGTAATATATCTTATCGGTTATTTTAGGGCAATGGAATTTTAACCAAGCCTAGCCAAAATAGAAATCTAATTAAAAGTAACTGTCAAATTAAATTTGAATTGAGCCTATAAATAAATAAAATGTTGCGAGACGAATGAAGTTGGATATTATAAAAGGCTCCGTATATAAAAGAACCATAAAGGAGGATGATATTGGCGAGTTCATTGAGTTTTTTCCTACATATAAAGACGAATTGATTACGCGGGTATATTTTCTACACATTCTCTCGAAAACAACGTTAAAATTTAGCAAAATATTAAATACTGAAATAAAACGAATTATAAATAATGTTGATGGAAACGTACTTAGTGAAAAGCGTAACATAAGATCAAAAATCAATAGAAAAGTCTTTGACGCGGAATTAGAAGCAGCAAATAATTTAAGTGTAAATAATAGCTTCGCAGAGCCTGATTGCTGTGATATCGATTTTGATAACAGAAATACTGGTGATACACATATAATAAGTAATGATGAAAGAGAAATCATCGTATATCCAGTTTATAGCAACAGGTTATTTAAAAGAGTTAAAGTGAATCTTCGTATATTTCCACTTAAGACGTTTTCTATTATTCAGATGATAACTGATAAAATAATTAGAACTTTAGGAAATATCAAAAGTTTTAACTTAATTGAAGAGATTAGAGATAATGATACATGCGATTTTGTTGAAAATTGTGATTCGTTTGAAGGTACTCATCTATTTTCGTCTTCCTTATTGAACTCTAATATGATGAACGAGCTCGAAGCAATGAATATTATCTGTTTTAATGAAAAAATGTTTGGCATAGATCGAGAACATAAAGTGGCCGCTTTTTGTAAACTATTAGAGTTACTGGTACAAAATAAGGTAACAGTAGAACAGATAGATTGTTATACCAACATTTATGTGTATACACGATGAAAATAAATTGATTAATGTTTATATCTTTTATTTAATCGTAGTGTAATTTGTCGATTACTGAAAATTTACATAACTCAATATCTAATGCTTTGTTTATCCATACGTATTTATTTTACCAAGCTATTAATTGGAAAAGACGACTTAGATTAATGATTTGTATGGCCATGCCTGAGGCAGATCTTATGGTGATTTTTCATAGAATAAATATATGATACGGATAGTTTTAAACGAACCAGTCATTACAAAAGCCTTAAACAACCAATTTTAGTACAAATTAAAAGATGAAACATTTATTCCAGTGGAAAAATCAGGTTGAAATTTCTGTTACACAAACGAATTTATCAACAAATTGATTAATAGCCCCTTTTGTTTGCCTTGATCAACACACATTAGCATATTCTCGCGTAGTTTATTTATAAAACATAATACTTAAATTAGTGTGAACAATCAGTCTGATTCTTGTCCTTCTCATGGCAACACGTCGGTTACTAACTACCTATCAACTTAGATAGTACATTTACCAGCTCTTATTAATACAAGCAACATAATGATGACACCACTATCCTTACGTTCGTACCAACAGTGTAGTTGGTCAGCTATATCACGCTAGTACGTGTATGATGTTGTCTGGCTTTATTTCAGAAAACGAATAAAAATGGCATGTTTTTTCTCCAGTTTCAGGCATACCTGGACGTATCAACGTTGTTTACAATGTTTACGAAACTCTACAACAGTTAATTGTTTATAACATTGTTTCATATCTTAAGACTATAAATAAAGTTTGGAATGTTTACATCATGGCAGTCTTTGATGAGCAATTCGAAATGTACGAACGAATTGGTTATGGCAGGTTCGGAAACGTGTACAGAGCAGTGTACAAGCCGACTGGCGAGATGATGGCGGTAAAAATAATACGAAAGGATGCGCTTCATTCTTGCTATATTGCCAACGAGGTGCGGCTAGGATCGCTTATCTTACACCACGGTATTGTTCACGTCAAATTCTTGTTTCACAATGATACTCATTTTTTTATCGCCATGGAATTGTTGGAAGGAGTGACTTTAGAAAATCTTATAAACAGCCAGCGGTTTACCGAGGATGAGGCACGTGTATACGTGTTCGAAATTGTAAAGGCTCTGCATTTCCTGCATTCGCACCATATCATGCATCGCGATATAAAACCAAGCAATATCATGGTGTGTAAAACAGGCATAAAAATAGTTGATCTAGGAACGCTCAGTTTATTCCAAGGTTATCCCGATCCAAAAAATAATATGACGTGGGTTGCAAGATGTGATACCAACGAAAGAGGGAGTGTTTACGAAACATATAACATCTCGAAGACCGACGAAAATGCGATAAGTATATTAAATTCACTTGGAAGAAATGGTAACGAAATTATCAACAGCATGAATATCCGGAGAACAACCGCAGAAAGATGTGGAACTCCCCTTTATTCAGCACCCGAGTTACTATTCGTGCGAGCAAATGTTACCGACAAGGTTGATGTGTGGTCATTAGGCTGTCTTATCTACAGAATGATCACTGGGGTGGAAAAATTTAGTGGAAACGATAGTAGCGAAATTGAGGATTCTATCCTAAATAAGCCTCTAGATATAGATTCAATGTGTGTTTCGGAAAGTCTCAAAAAGCTTCTTGAAAGAATGCTACAACGAGACTATGTCAGAAGGATCAGTATAGAAGATGTGTTGGCCTCTGACTGGTTAAGCTCGTTGAGTGAGACGTACATGACCCGGGGGGTGTGTGTATTTTGCGGAGACTCATTGGATATGACCGAACAAATCGAAAGCGACAGTTTGTTTAAAATATGCAACAAGTGTGAGGATCAAAGAAGAGAGGAAATGGGTAAATATGAGATGGAAACTTGTTTTTTGAACGATGTTCCAATTGGAAAATTGAACCAAGAGTTAGTCGAAATAAAACTTACAATGTGGGGCCTATGTAAGTCGCTCGATGCAGCACATCGCAATAACCTCAAGAAGCTATTCGCGCTTCGCCCAGAAGCCGTCGACCAAGTGGGTGAAATAAAATACTCACGGGAGGTTGCATTAGAAGTTGCATTTAGCAGGCAGCTAAAAGCACGTTTTGGAAAACCGCGAGGGTGTTTCACGTTACCTGATATTTGTAGCTATATGAGCTGCAGAGTAAACTACAAGGATCCTAATTTGCGATCACTTGATGGTAAACAAAGCATATTTAAAATTCGTATGTTTTTCAAAAACGTTATTTTTAAAACGCTAGATTTGAAAACTAGAATGATCAGAGGAATGTCATATGGTATAATCGTCAGCAACGAGCCATCCGGGCCCAAAATTTCTCTTTCTAGACGTGGTGGTAGGATTAGCGACTTTCAGAATTTTTATGTGATGATCAGAAACAACTTCATAAGAATGGAACGAATAGATAATAGTTGGTACCGAAGTTAATGGAAAACGTTAAATGTTAGTAATTATGTAACTTCATTACTTTGTAGACAGGTGTAGATTGGTATCTGAGGAAATACATATTATATTGATAACATCTGAAAGTGGTTATAGAGATAACATTTTACAATTAGGAACAATTCCAACCGGGTTACTTATTAAACACAACATTTCATTATTAAACGATGTTTTAGACCAATGCCACACGTGCTATTGAATGTTATTTATTAGCATTTTATTATGCCAGCACTCAGTGTAATATTCGTTTAATGATAATAGCTGTACTTACTTTTGATTACAGCTAAAATTATCATCGATGTTTTCTAAAACGTTGGATATCACATTACTTAACCATCAGTATACCTATAAAATATATATATTTAAAATAGAACCTTGACAGTTCTATTTTGACACTGCTCAAATTATTTGTTTTTATTGCCTTTAACTTTTATAAGACGTTTTAAAAACATCTAATGAGCATTCTTTTATTCCTTTCGATACCCAAAAGTGTTTTGTGGTCAAACCTATCATAAATATACAATTTTATCGTTTTCTCACAATATAAATAATCCAAAACATCTTGAACTGTCATAATAAACACCATCTAGATAATATCAACTTATTTATAATCTTGTAACCACATTCCTCTCGTATAACAATTTTCTAATATAAGCATCGTAAAATAACACCTTTGTTTGACTATAACATAGCTTAGATAAATATCTATAGAATTTGAAGTAACCTAAACATTTATCATCACTGTTCGGATGAATAATTCATCTAAAGCCAACAAGACCAAAAATCTGTTAAAATTAACGCTTAGTTAATATGTCTATACCATTTATTTAGTATCGCACGAGGTAGCATTCATCACGAGCTTGACCCGACAAATATAGAATTCAATTTTAAAGATGACCACAAAATGTAAATTTTAAACCAAACAATGACACGTATACACCATCATCATGCTGCAATAGAAACTTTTTCTGATGTATATAGCATTAAACGCACGTAACTGACTAGTAAAATGGATTAGTAATTTATTAAATACACTAAAGCGTTCACCAAATAATAAAAACACAACGCGCAAGCTGATTGGTCGTTTCGAGAAAAAATTACACAAATAATATTTTACCCATGAACCAAAGGCCGATGGTTATGGTCAGTCCCAGTAGACCAGAAAAGCGTGCTTGGTTAAATAATATGTTGTAAGATGGTAATTAACCTAACTTTTAATACAAAAAAAGTTTTGTTTTTCGTTACAATTTGTAAGTTACATGTTGTTATCTCATTCCTAAGTTTCCAAACTCATTCAGCAGTTATATACTGAAAATTTAATTTAAATAAGTCATTGATGCCAGCAGAAAATTAATTTTCTAACCCCTATCAAAATGTTGATCAACAGGAAATGAATAAAAATTATCAAATTTAGGATAGTTAAATAAATTATAAGTTAAATTCATGCCAATTTTAACCTTTCGTTTCATAAACAGAATAGCGCAGTTAGTTTCATCATAGAAATAATCAACTTTAAAAAACATGTTCAAATCAACCATCAAGGCGTCAAAATATTTGTTTAATGATATTATTGAACAGCACTGATTAAAATTACATCACACACACTCTATCTGTCGCTTCTCAATATCATCCTCATCTAATTTTTGTTTTTCTTTCGCTATAAACATTTTCTTCAGCTCACTGTAATCAAATATGATAAGCCCCATATTTGCTGTAATGAACGCCAATATATCCACGATCCGGATCGTTTCCCACCCAAAAATTACGGTATCTATCATTCCTGTAAAAATAGATAAGAATATCAAAATAATGCTTCTATAAATAGGTGACGTCACGTAAAGCAGAAAGGCTTTTAAAGATAGCTCAACATATTCTGCCACCAAAAGAATATATGTTGTTTTTCTTTGGGCGAGTAGTTTGAAGGTAGAATCGGATTTTATCATTTCAGTGGCTAAAATCCCAGTCGAAACAACAACTCCTATTATAGACCCAGTGAACACGAGATTCCAAAAAAACGGCTTTTTCTTTCGCTGGTGGAACTCGTAAGTTAGGTTTAAAAGGCTGAAAAGTAAGCCTGCGAAAATGCATACACCTATTTTCTGTGGTGATATGGAAGAAAAATCGCTATCAGCTATGATAATATTGGGAAGTACTATGCCTACAATGATTAACGACAGTCCAAATATCTGCCATCGTGAAAGTTGAAGCTCAAAGAATAGCTTGGCCAATATGCACGTAAAGATAACCTTGGAGGGCGCACACAACGCAATAACAAGACAATCCATGTGTTTGGAACAGTATCGGGCAACAAGGCTGTATAAAACAAGAATAACCACGACTAGGCTCAACAATCTGTCGGGCAATTTGTGTTCTTGGGCCATGAAATATGACACCAGTAATGCACCCCATGATGCGATCATACTCGGCAAAGTGACAGGAAACTCATTATAGTATAAACGATTTTTCAGTATTCCTGCAGCGACGATCACTGCACTCATCAGAAGGTTACGAAGGAATTTAATTTTGTGCATGGGTCCTTTTCTTTTGCTTCTCGTTTTTTATTTTCTGAAAGAACGGTCTAATGATAAAATAAATCATACTAATTTTAAAAGCTAAAGAAACTATTAAAAGGATTCGCACCTCCTTTTTAGCTTTCCAACCATGTTTGACGTGTCAATATTGGACAGTTACAAAAGGAAGGTTTATTTGATAGAGGTAAGAATTTGATTCGAGGAAAGCTTGTTATTAAGTGATTTTAATTATGTATGGAATTCTCATCACTTAACTATGTGAATTTGATAATAAAAGCAATAAGAATATCAGAAATAGGATTTGTAATAAACATGATGGATAGAATGAAGTGGCACAGGCATGTTTGTTCTTTATCGAATATTACTAAAACAAGCAATATGACTTTTCAGTCGGACTATTAGTAGAATTAATAAATTTATAATGTGGTTCTTGGTGTTTGTATATAAATTTATTAATAATAAAAGAACAAAATTCTACCTATTACTAAGTTAATTAATTCTAAAAATTTTTTATATGTGGTTGTTACTATGAGTAATACACAGCTTTACCACCCACAACTCTTTAGAACGTTATTATATCTTACAAATATGTTTGCTTTATAAACGATAAAGTGTTCACCCAGCATATCATTTTCGTATTTTGATTTTTGGTATTATTTATGTTATTAAGAAAATGTTATTAGTAAAAATGTAATAATACGAAAAGTAGTAGACCACCCACCACCAACGTATAAGAATAGCATAGTAAAACAATACTATATCCAGCAGGTAAATCGTGTAGTATAGTACGAAAAATAGTTCAACGTTGTACACGTAGGATTAAAACATTTATTCATCATGGCTGAAAGTACTTTATAACGTGTGTATCCTGGTATAACATTTAAGCAACAAATAAATGTTATACGATTTAATACACCCTTTGGTGCAATTTGTTATAAAAGACAAATGCCGAAACTAAATATAACCAATATATAGTATTTATTATCATCCTAAACCATGTATTTGTTTATATTTAACATAAGAGCCAAAATACTTATCGCATTTAACACAGTTGTAGTAGTGTTTGTATACACTATGACAAAATACTTGACCTTAATGTTTTAAATATTTGAAATAGAGCTGATTCCATGATATAAAAGAAGTGCTCTTACAAATAAATTCACATGTTTGGTGAAAACAACATTATACAATTGAAAACAATAATTTCATAAAAAATATTAAAAGATGTCAACACACGGGGACAATATGTTTATTATAATAAGTAGGTGCGTGATAAATCGGATTATTGTTTCATCGCTTATTACTGATTAAAAATAAACCGCTAAGTAAATTCTCTAAACTACAAAATAATTACTCCAAAGCATGCAATTCTCGCACAGTAGTCGCTTTTTAAGCTGAAAATCACACAACTGGTTCAATAAATATGAAAAAAAAATATATTATGATTAAAAGCCATCATTTATAACCAGATCCTTTACTGTCGAGTTGATATAAAAGCTATTTAGTTTGTGACATATTTATCACTCCCATATACTAGTTGGTATTTTTTCTAAAATGGATATTTCCATAAAGAAACGAATGAAATGTGGTTAATCTAATTATAACTCCCACTTTATATTGATAAATACGCCATAGAACAGGTATATTACTTTTAGTGGCTTAAACATGTAACATATACCAAATACTGAAAACCCTACTAAAACGTCGCAGTTCACACACTATTGAGTGTTAAAGAGCCAAATAGTATTTATATTTTAGATAAAAATCGTAGTGCAAGATTTATACACTGAAAATATAAACATTTGATGAAATCATGGAACCAATCATAACTTATTCCTTAAATAAGCGCTTGTAACAATCCAAGTAATATAATTTATCGAATACCTTTAATATCTTGTGTCTTACAATTATACAAGATGTGTCTTC
>JH993858.1:23176-41646 GCA_000316135.1 Trachipleistophora hominis | reverse complement strand
ATTTAATAAATGGATTTTAAAATTGATATGCATTTGACACGGTTTGTTCTTCCTCTTAGTTTTTAAATTTATTTTAGGTCAGTTGTTTTAGCATTCTTCGTTTTTTAATAGAATAACAATATGTAATTTCTTATTTATTACTGAAAATTTATTAACACGTTTTAATTTCGTCTAACACACTAATCAGCCCGAAAGTTATCCTTTTGTTGGTATTATTACAGTGATACGACCTCAATATCACTATTCAGATACTTAGTATAATATAGATATTAATTTAACAACCCCCATGCAGGGTCAAAGCACAAACAAAAGAACATCTCTAGTATTATTCACTTCGATACACACAGAAGTAACCTAAAATATTTACTTCAAATATGATCTATACTGATAAAAAGACAACTCGCAAACTGATTGATCAATTCAAGAAAAAACACTGTTTAGCAATTTTGCAACGAGTAAAAAGTTGTACGTTGTTATTTAACTTTTGAGTTTCAAAACTTACACATCAATCAGTATCAATCGATATCTTTGTGGTTATTGCTAATCGATGATTAATTTATACCTTCTATTGAGAGATGAGAATCAGGTAGAAGCGACCAATGTAATATTTAATCGAGAATAAAACTTTTCTTCCTACAGTAATTTAACTTTTAGTTTAGAAAACGGAATGTTATAGCTAATTTTCCAAATTAATTCATCGGTATTGTTTAAAGAACTGTTTTTTATGGCTAGATGAAGAAGGTATTACTTATCATTATTACAAGGAATATATTTTGACGATTTTACAGCTTGTAATTTTCTACTAGTTGTTGAAGAATTTACATCGTTATTGTTTCTTGTTCTATCATAATGTATTCACAAGCATTTCTGGCCCTGTATGGTGCACATCTTTGGTATGCTGTGCCAACATTTTGTGTTCTATCGCACACCGCCCCATGAAATTCTCGTACAAGAAAAAGCTCAAAATACACGACGGTTGGATAAATGATGCAGTTATGAGCAGTAGAGACGGGCTTATAGCAACATGCAGCACAGACACGACCGTAAAGGTGCTTAAAAAAGACGTGCTGCTAAAAACGATACGCACGCACAAGCTTGCGGTCAACGCTGTTGCATTCTCCGACGTAAATCCCCTTTTGGTGAGTGTTAGTGATGATAGACGTGTACTTTGCCACGATCTAGTAACGATGCGCATATTCCGCAGCCTGTACGGCAGTTACAGCAGCATTCGCTGCGTGCACATCGCCGACAACATCATTGGTGTAGGCGATAGGAGCAGTGCCATCATATATGATCTGAGGAGTAGCACAATTATCAACACGTATAATATTGGCAGAGTGGTGAACGCCATCACAATGATCGGCACAATCGTTGTGATAGGCAGCCATTCGCTATACATCGTAGATGAAAGAAAGAATTGCAGTGCACTGTGCGTGAATCAAAACGAAATACGTGAAATTAAACGTACCAGGAATGGCTTTGCCGTGCTGAGCGCAGAGCGCATCGTTGATGTGTGTATGGATGAGCCGTGGAAGTACACGGAGATAAAATCTGAGAACGCACATTTTACGGGCGTTCAGCCCGTTAATGACCGTTTTTACTTTACTATGAGCAACAAAATAATACTCGGCGATAAATTTGTGAATGAAACCGTAGAAAAAACGAATAAGAGCGTGCTCGCCGTGCTAAAAGAAACATTGAACGGTGTTTGTGTTGATAATGATGAGCAAATGATTGTTGCTTACGGTGAGAGCATGCATTACTTGTACCGTAGAGATTTTAAGAATGTTTGATGCCGTCCTTGTATTGTTCGAAACACGGCGCTCGCACTGCTCGATGTTAAAAATGAAGTTTATCTTTATTACACAACACTGAATCATTTGAAATTGTTGTTTTTAGAACATTCTCAGAGATCAAATCTTTTATTTCTGTGGGTTGAGAAGAGTTGCGAATTATTTGAAACTCGGATCGTTGTTAGTACACGAACAAATAATTGGAAACTGGATGTTTCATTTCAGCACGGAGAATTAATTGGGCAAATTATTTTAAATTAGTGCTCAGATTACTTTTGCACTCATTACAACGATAAAAAATCGTGGATAGCAAGAACCATACGAACACCCTCACTGCACAAAAACAGCGAGAAATGCGTTCTTGTAGCGTGATGTTCTTTTGCACCGCACCGTTGGTGCCCTATCAGGCTGCTGTTTCTCTAAGGCGAATTAACATTCAAATATTAAAATGATTAGGTGAGCGGGAAGTATAAAATGATAATTAAACGAACTTTTATATTAAAGGGCGAGGTATTTTTACGTACACCGTTCTTTTATTCGTTAAATTCGGCATCCTCCTTTTTAAAACAAATTGTTGGATAAACCCATCAAATGAAGGACCTTTACTCAGCGCAGAACTACCAGAAATTCTTGCAAAAGCACAAGAAGAAAGAAAAACGCTCTGCGGTTGATGAGGAGGTAGAAGCACGTGCAAAGCAAATTGAAGAACAGAACTACGAGATGGCACACGGTGCACGTAAGAAGCTGGAGGCAGGATATGCCACCCAGAAGAAAACGACCAAGGAGCTGCAGAGCCAAGGCGAAAAGTTAGAAAGGGCCGAGATGAGTGCACGAAGCATTGAGCAGGATGTGGAGGAGGGAAAGCATCTCACGCGCAAGATAAAGGAAGAAGGCAAAATGTTCAATTTTAAACTGCCGTTCGTAGGAAGGATCAAGAAGATCTTTAAGAGCAAGAAACAGCCCGGACACGCAGTGCATACCCACAAGAAAGAACGGCAAGCTGCGCCTAAGCCACAAGACGAGAGCGAAATCGTAACAGACAAGAATTTAATACCCGGCCAACAAAAGACCGATAAAGAACTTGAGCAGATATACCGCACGCTCAAGAATGTAAAGGGCGAGGCGCAGCAGCAACACGAAGAGATGGCACGGCAAACACAGAATATAAAAAGCATTGGCAAGAGAACACAGAAAAGCGAAAAAGAGATGGAGAACGTGACGGAAGAACTCAAGAAACTCTGAGCAACACGGCGAGTAGTCACTTGTTTAGTAATCGTAGAGCAACAGTTCTTTGAGTTACTGTCACAGTAAGAACGTCGTTTAATGATTATTAAAACGTTTTTATAGCAAAGCATGTCTTGATGCATCGTAAGACTCTTCTCACAGCTACGATTGTAAATTTATTATTAAATTTGAATAAATTTGAATGGGTGTTTAATTTAGAGGGGAGGAGGATTTGTTGTTCTGACGAGGGTTATGTCCTACGAAAAAGGATTGTTGGTGTATTATGATGAAATGACTAGGTTTATATAGAGAAAGAGTTTGGTTGATATAAATTAGAGGAAGGTTAGGGTTAAAGGGTTAATACGAACGATTGGTTTAATAAATTGTTATTAAGTAGGATGGATTGATAAAATAGGGCTAGTAGAGTCATAAAGATAATAATAATGGGAGAATAAGACGTAGATAACAATACTAGGAAAGTAATATTAGGTAAATAATTCCTAACGGCGGGGTTGTTATTGCCGTTGTATAACGCTTCACAATGAAAATGTTAATTTCGTGGTTACCTTTCACTTTTCACACTAATCTTACCAAAACGTGTTTATTGCCATTCTCACTCATTATCATGTTCTATATAAGTTCTTTCAGCAGATCATCGCTGATAAGCTTTGTCGTAAGCACCGTAAATCCTTTCAAATCATCGATTTCTTTTTGGCACACTCCTCCTATAAACAGCACTACGTTCTCCCCACCTTCATCGGTGCCTTCGTTTACATCAAAACAGTAAAACTGCTCGTGCTTGTTAACCACCGCCTTACACAGATCAGGTATGTAAATGTGAGCATCGTTGATGCTCACCATCCGATCAATCATATCAAAGATTACGACCATCTTCTCGCCATACGTGTACACCATCTCCCTCTTAATTGCCGGCATATCAATTTTAAGCAACGATATGAGCACGTAGAAATTGAGCAGCGTGTTCAATTTCTCGGTGTTGCCGTTCTTGGTGAGCAGAATGCTGAGCATCTGCTTTTCTGTGATGCTGTTCTGTATTTTTGTGTTTGTTGGTGTGAGCAGATCGACCGTACGGTCGAATATGAGCAGGTTATTGATGCGATGCTTCTGCTTTGGTACTTTGTCCTGCTGCAGCAGCAACATGCCCAGCTGCTTGCTTACAGCTCCTTTGCAGCATATCCTGTTGATATGCACTCGTCTAAAGAATGTGGCTAACTCTGTCAGAATGAACGTGTCTCTCTCAACAAACACCTCTTTAAGTGTCTTACGCTCCATTGACCACAAATCGTTCGTCATTCTCATAAAGTACCAGTGCAGAGCAACCCCGCGTGTGTTCAGACTGCGAACTGTCAGGAAGAAAACTATGCTGCCGCTCTGTGCACACGATATCAGGTACTCATCCGTAGCGTGCACGACGCAAGGAAAATTGCTGTTTATCTCCTTAAGCTCCAATATTTGCACGTTTGTTAGGTTTTTTGTAAGAAATTCTTTGCGTGTGCTGAGTATTAAATTGTAATTTTCAAGTGTTTTGGTGGCCTTGGCCGTCAGCCCACACAGGTAATCGTTGAGCATCATATTTTTACGTTTTGTGCTTTTAATGTTGTTCTGAAACGCGATGTGTGATTAAAGAAAAGAAATTTGTTTTAATCGATTTTATTACAAAAAATGAGCAATTATTAATTTTATTCTTATTTTGGTACTTTTCAAGCCTTGCCATATTTGTTAGTGATAGCTGTTAAAAAGAAACAGAAGTAAATTTAATAATTATTGTCAAAACAGTGCCTCTTCATGTCAACATCAGATAAAATATCCCCTTAAGCAACAAAATTAATAATTTGCAGATGATAACGAGATAAATGCTCTATTCGTTACGAAAAGCACTCGTTTAATATTTCGATGAAAGCCCATTTTAAAAATTTATAATAAAGGCCTTCTACGACAATACACCGTTAAGTAAATGGACAATCCTTTACCCTGTTGAACACACACACTTTAGCATTCAGCTTAATATACAAAGATTTTCTCCATGAGGATCATAAATGTCTTATTTTTCATATGCAATTGCATTTGAACGAACATTTTATGTTGTAAATAGCTAATATAACATTCTTATTGCTAATAATTAATAAAAATATTATATTGAATAGAACATTTCTTAAGTTATACATATAATTCCAATAAATTGAAATATACTGCTACATACGTAGCAAATAAGACCGTATGCACAAGTAAACTATATTAGTAAATCTACTTGTCTTAGTGTACCTACTACACCGCCTTCATCATGATAAATATCTTATTTTATGTTGAATATAGATAAGAAGATGCTCTACAACAAGTCTAAATAAACATTTTTCTAGTTTTAAAAAATTATACAATAAGTCTGAACAACATTCTTTCTATTTGTTATATCAAATATTAATCTTTACTTTCTAACGTATTATGTTTTTAACCAAATGGTTTGTAGCCTAAACTAACACTTTTTTAGAACATACTTAGCACTTATTTAGACCGTGAATCTACTTTTTAGAGAGCCTATAATAGATACTTTCGTAATAATTCATAATAATTAACCTTTTTACTGTAATTAGTTCTCTTTCAAGAGTTCATTTAATTAGCACATTTCTAATTAACAAAATACATAAACTCTTACGGTGCATTGCACCTCTAGTTAAGTATCTCTTACTGTAATATCCTCATTACATAACCAAAAGATCAAACAACTGGAGGAGATATACATTAACCTATTTCATTTGTAAAAATTTCGCACAGTGTAGTATTCTAACATCTCTTAAATGGGTAGAATAGGTTTATAGAATGCACCATTATGATCAAAGATTGATCGTATTTGTGCATGCGGGTAATTAAAGAGCTCAACAGACCAGAAGAGTGTATATGAGGTAATGGGATGAATAAATAAACATATTTTTGTAAAAAAGATGATTAAAAGTAGAGAACGTGATTACTAGCGCATCACTAACACAATTTCCGATTCTGAATTAAGGAAATGTATTCTGCCATTCTTAGAACAATGAAACAACAGTTTGTATGAAACATCGTTCAATAAAACGTTTTTACATCCAATAAGATTTATTTTATGAAAAGACCTACAAAGTGCACACAAGCAAGAAAACATGCAAGAAAGCTGAAATATCCCATCCTTGTAAGTTCATAAAGCATCCACATAAATAAAATGTGCAGTCCTACGAAATTGTTGCCTTTCACGTACTCCTTCTTGTAGCACATATAAAAGCTCAGGTTCAAATTATTATATCTGCAAAAGAAAATGTGTTTGATCCAGTCAACGAGTACCTTGAAGAGTAGAACGACGATAATTGGCAAAATGAACTTGGTAAACGTGAGCTTCTCGGACTCTACGCACACGGAAAGAAATGCTATGACTACAAATATCAACAGGCTGAATCTTTTGGTTCCATCATGGTCTACTAGCGAGAATAACATCGCTTTGTCGCCCTTTTTGGTTACGTTGCCTTTTAATTCCAAGAATTGGTTGGAAATGACCAACGAATAGAGAACACTTGAGGACGAGTTGAGCGACAGCTGAATGATCAGATACTGGAAGTACAGAACCAGCGTGTGTATTGCTGTAGAAATTATAAAAAAGGTGGTTAATACGGCCATCAGCACGGCATTCGCGATCATGGATTGTGAATTGCTTGATGGTACGCCTACTTTGTCGTCCAAGCTTACGTCACTTCCCCGATCTGTCATGCTCTCGTTTTCTGTTCTCTTATCACGTTCACTGACCGCATTTACATCATCTCCGCTGTTTATTCCCTCATGCTCGCTTTCTGAGCCGTTTCTCTTGCCAAGCACAACATTTTTATTGTTGCTGCTTTTTTCACTACCAAGACGCACGTTACTCTTGCCAAGCACAACACTCTCGTCCTCCAATACGGTATGTTCCTGCTCCTGTGTTCCCTCCATTCTCTCTTCAATCGCCTTAGCAATGTCATTCACTAAAGTGCCTATCAGTTTTTCAGCAAGTTCTAACACGTTGAACAAAACATAAAGACGCACGAGAGACTGCACTTTTAACGAATGGTACATGCGCGAACAGTTCAAACTCCTCAAAAACGTGAAAACTATCAAAATTGTGAGCACTTTCAGTCTGTCTAGGATGCTGCCCGTTGACCATCTAAAAAAGCACGGCACGATCGCCATGTAAGTACGAATAAATGATGTAAACGTTGTTTTCAGGTCGTAGAGAAGTGTCATTTCTAAATAAAACGGTGTCTGTGCGTAAATAACTAAGTTGTCCATTTTTACTTGCAGTTTTTAGAGGAACGGTAAATTTTTATTTTTTGAATTCCGTTGTGAATGGCAGTGAAAATTATACGCGGTAAACATGGCGCATCTTCTTGAATTGGTGTTTTCTGGATGAGAAAATGCTTGTCTTTCCGATCATGTGTCGATATTTGATAAGATAATACAAAAATAATTTTTTAATTAAGCTATTTGTTAGAAATAGCTTATATTATAATTAACAGCTGGTGATTGATTCATAGACAGGGTAACATTCTTCTCTTTAATTCACAGTAAAAGATACTGATACTTCTTAACTAGGATGTATAATCTCATCTATTGTGAGGAATGTAGAGCAGTATCTCTTAGGAAGAGTTTATTTTAACACGTCTTTCTTAGAACGAGTTTATAGACCATAAATTATCGTGTAATATTTTTTAACACATTTTTCTTAGAAAGAATTTATAAACCATAGATTATCTACCTCTCTATACGTAATATTGATCGTAGCCGCCTATTTTTAATTTATTGAATTAATACGTGCAAATAACAGAAAATACGAATGACCATTTTTTGTTACCCCCACATGCACTTTGAAGACGAGATTGAATATTTTGGATTTGTTCCGTGCAGTTTCCTGCAAGAATTATGTTTAACTCTTGAAGAAACAATCACAGGTACGATAAACAGCACTGGTCTCTCATCAACCAAAAAGAATTTGCTGTGCAGCTACGTACTCTCTGAATTTCGAAAAAATTTCCTAATTTTTGAGAATTTCAGTCTCCATCAGATTTTCACATTTCCAAAAGATTTCTCCTACGAGCGAAAAATAACTGACCTGGTTGTTGAAGATGATGTGGATGGGATGATTGACGAACTGATGAAGCTTAAGGACGAGCACGAGTTCTACAAAAACGAAGTGCAGCGGCATAAGAGGATAATAGCAAACAAGGAGATTGAAATTGCACAGATGACCAGTTTTCTAGAAAATGCAGAGGTGAACGATCTTTTGTCCAACACAGAGTTTCTCAAAAAGCTGTTCATCGAGACAAAGAAGGTGGTTGGTGAGAAGGCGTACGCTATTTCAGGGAAATTGAATACAAAATTTAATGAGCTGATGGAAAATAAAGACATAAAAAACGAAATGAAAAAGAAGGAGATAAATGAATTGTATAGGATTGGCACACTTGAAGATATCAAAACGTTCAGAGACAGCATGCTGGCGCGATACGGCTGAGAGTGGTTCTATTAGAAATAGAGAAATACTTTAATTAAAGTCCTTGTCATTAGGTGGATTGTAAGGTATTAGTGCCTAAATTATTATTTTCTCATTTTAATCTAAGATACTTTAATTATCATTCTACGTACCTCCCATAATATAAACGCTCTTCTGGTCCGCTGAGACTGACCATAACCGCCGGCCTTCAATTTATGAATTTACCCTTTCATGTCAACATTTAATAAAATTTCCTTTTTCAGCCACAATTAAAGTACCATTTTCTACTGCAATGCGATCTTAAAGAACGTTCTTCACGTGGTCCATAATAATTCACTGTGTTGCACCAAAGTGTTTTAAAGCGACTGTTTTATTAAAACGTAAAGGAACAAAACGTAAATTTGGTATTTCCTCTAAATAAAAATACCTGGTCATGGCTGGAAATAGTGCCATGCATCGTTGCACTCAAGTATCTTCTAATTTACTTAAATGTATCGTATCTCCTCTCAGTAATAAACATTATTTAAGCAACTCTGAAAGAAAAACAATCTCGTCACTGCTGCTGTTCTCATCATCACCCTTCACTTTCTTCTCAGGCACCACCGCACTGAAACTGTCACTTAGTTCAATTTCATCTCCGTTCCTCCTGACAGGCTTGCTCTGGTTAAGGCCACGCTCGCCTATGAACTGCTTAAATATTTTGTTTCTCAGCATCTTGTCCTGCTCATCGAGGTATATGATGCTGTTGTACTTGTCCTTCAATTTTTCTTCTCTGTTCTTCTCATCATCAAAGTTTATTCTTCTTGGCATGTTCTTATTTCGCATCTTCTTGTAGATTCTGTCGTACAAGTACTTGTTGATGTTTGGCGGTTCGTTTACGTGTGGCTGTCTCTCACGTATCTCTCGGGGCAGGCTATCGTTGTATTCGTCCTGAAAGTCGGTCGTGTACTTGGAATCCTCTTTTTCGTACAAATTCTGCGCGTTTACGGACGGCTCTGAATGTTTGCTGTGCCGTTTATGGTTATCTGTTGGTTTGCGCGCCTTGTCTTTGTTTCGATGGCCTTTCTTGCCGTGTTTTCTTCCTCTTCTCTTTTTGTGTGTTTTTTCCGGATTCTTGTCATCCTTGGCATTTTCGTCTGAGCCCCAGTCCTCAGGATACTCCTTTGGTGCATATGAAGGCTTAGAATCATCGTCCTCATTCTTTTCTGCATCCGGCTCAAGCTCATAAACATTTTCAGCTTCGCAGTCTTTTTCCTCCTTACCACCGTTGTGCATTCCATTTTTGTCTTGATCAGAGCAATTCTTCTTTTCATTCTCCATTATCTGCTTAGCCTGTGCAGGGTCAACGTTCTTCACGATCTTGTATTTCGATACCGTTTTATCATCGTCCAGTTTTTTGCTCTCCTTGCTTATTTTCATCGTTGAGCCTGGATAGGAATACGCCGGTGGATAGTAATTGCCGTAGTATCCGTACTGCCTGTCATACGGGTAGTACGCGCGTGGATCACCGTACCCGTAATACGCGTAATAGTTCGAGTAATCCTGCGGATAGGCGGGGTATACCGGCACAGGCTCATTCTTAGACGTAGGTGCTATATCCGGCTTTTTGATGCTGACCGTAGATGAGATGGGCGTACTAATCTCGATCGGCGGCTTTTTATTGTCCGGCTGTTTTACAATGGCTGTCATTGCACCAGGCTTGCTCTCTATACGTATCTCCTTTGTAACTGTTTGAGCAGATTGAGGTGATGTGGCGACGGTCACTGTAACCGTTTGCACCGCATTCACAGTCGCAGGTGGCGATGAGACTGTGACCGTCTGCACTGCGCTCACGATCGTGGGTGGCGATGAGATTGTAACGGTGTGTATGTAATTGACAGTTGTAGGTGGTGGTGAAACCGTGACTGTTTGCATGATTGGCTTGTTGACAACTATGGGCGGCTGTGAGACCGTAACAGTCTGCACAACAGGCCTGTTAATAATTAAAGGAGGTTGTGTGACCGTCACCGTGGGCTTTGCAACCGCAGTTTTTGGTGGCATAACCTCGACTGGTGGGTTTTTGATGGCAGGTATAGGTGCTGGTACATGAACAGACGGTGCCACAACGACATTTCCTGCAACAGGAGGTGCCTTCTCAGGCACAATCTTTGCGGCTGGAATAGAATTGGTGACGTTCTTCGAGTGATAAACAATTTGACTCGGCTTCACATTAGGCAAAACAGTAGCAACCGATGCTGCCGTGGGAGAAGTGACAGTCACGGTCTTGTAATAGGTAGAAACAATCACATCTTCAGGTGGCGGATTGACCGACACGCCCCCGTGTTTTACATCCGCAGGCTTAGCAACCACACCTCTTACGCCCACCACACACTTTTTGTTGGTCCTTACGTCTACGCCACGTATGCAATAAGCTGCCTCGTTGGGCATGTTCGGTGCCGGGTAATACTTTGCAAGCAGCATATTCTTCTGGCATTCTGCATCGCATACTGGAATGATCTTTATCATTTCAGCAGCCGCAAAGGCTACTAGATGGTATAAAACGTACATTTACGACCTATTGCCCAGAAAACTACTTAAAAACCCTTTATTTGTAAAACAAGTGTTTTATTGGATGTGATGGTTTTGTTTTATAATTAAATCAAAAATATGGCACAGGAACATCTTTCAATTGTATATTCACAGGTATAGCATATTAAAGTATCTTTTCCTTTAAAATACATCATTTAACAAACGTTTTGAAGGCTGATGGTAATGACAGGCCATAGATTACAACGATCGATAATGAATTTAATATAATACACAGTGTTCTGACGTACGTGTTAAGCATTTGCAGTTTTTATGAAACTAGGCCCAGAACAGAAGGCACGTTCGTTACGAATTATTTAAGAGTTGCCGCGTTAATGTTGATCTGGTATTTTGTACAAAGGCAAGGAGTTACGTAAAATTACGTTTGTTTACCTTTTGAGGTGTGTTTCATTGGTTGAATGAATACGTCTCTTTTTCTTACACGACAAAAAAACCTTCAAAATGCTTTCTAAGCCCATTTTAAGAATTATGTACGTCTTAATTTGAGAGGTTTATACGATCAATCGTCATGATTGAGCGATGTCATGAAGAACGAATACTTTACCTCAGTCTTGACAAATAGATGTTCATAATGACGTGTACGGAGATAATTAAGTAAACATTCATATTTTTGGTAATTACACACAAACTGAAACACGATCAGACAATCAGATCACAATTACGATCGTTAATATAAAGGACGAATAGCAGATTCTAATGAGATTTTCTTTATTTCATTCTTAGTGGTTGATTTAAAACGCAATTATAAGTTAACTAAACCTCTATTTTCAAGTGTTAGCGCTTCTTTTCAAAGTATACTTTAGAGAATTCCTAAAATACAAACGTACACGATACATTGGCACCGTTACATGGCATTATTCACTAGAGAAATTCTTTACACCATTACTTATCAATTACACTACAAGACGTTCTATTAATTTAGTAGAATAAGAATTTGTGAATCTGAAAACTGCTGAAATTAACAACAGATAAAAACCTTATGAATATTATGATGCCATTCCAGTAGTTTACTTTATTTGACAGGCTCTTTGTATGGCATATTATTATTGTCAACCATTATTGAATGTTATTTTAATTACGTACCATTACAAAGCTATGCATCTATTTAAATGTAACTTATCACCTATTCTATCTTATTTTCTATAAATTGTTCTATTATGTCACTACAAATCATAATTTACTTGAAGCATGAGAGTATTGATTTAATCAGCGTATTATAAAATGGTTTACAGCGTAAGTGATTTGAAAATAATTCTTGGAAAAAGAATATTTGATGATATGTTGTGATGTTATAGTTAAACATACTCTTAAAGAAAAATAAGGACTAGAAAAAAGGCTTAACATCTATTACAAGATTAAATCTATTTATCATTATTCTCGTAGCACTTTCGTTGTATTAAACTATCACAGGAACAAGAAATACTGTTCTTTTAATGGGAGAGAGGTTTAATTGTTTAACCACAAATACCATAGAACATCCACAAAAACAGGTAAGTATGAAAATTTAACAGGGTTAGGTTGAAACAATCACCGATACAAACAACGTTTAGCATTATCTCCTCCTTTTTCATTAGTATGCTAATAATAATTTGTTAGTTAACACGTGGTATATCCTAAACTTTGTCTGTAGTACCTACAATTGTTATAACTGCGTTATATTAGGTTATAAAATAGTATTATTGTTACTTTTGCTTCCTTGTTAGTGTTTAACAATACCATTGCTCAAAATCGCATATAGATTGATTATTTTTAGCTGGTACTCATTCTATTACACGTACAAAACGGATCATTGGTGCTCATCTATTCTATAATACGGTAAATAATCCTGTTATATTTAAAAATTAGAGGAATAACAAGGAGATTGATAAGGACTCAGATCAAAAGATTACTCGATAATAGTTTAGACATGTAGGAGAAGGAAATAATCGTAAAAGAGTTAAGAAAGACAACAACATTATGAATGAAGCGTTATCATTAGGTCGGTTGAATTGAAAAGATTTACTTCTTAAAGAACGTCTTAAAGCCCGGATTGATAATTTATACCACAAACAAATTTTTGTAGCCCCTGATGAGTTCAAAGACACAGACGAAAGAGGATAATGACATGTTCGCACTGAAAGTGTACGAAAAATACAAGAGCAAGCAATACGAGCTAGAAATACTCTGCAGGGAGGAACAGCAGTGCATCAAGGACATAAACATACTGAAGAGTGAGCTGATACGTGCCAAAGAGGAGATAAAACGTGTGAAAAGCGTGCCTTTAATCATGGGGCAGTTTTTAGAGGCAATTGACAAACAAACCGCAATTGTTGGCAGTACTACCGGCAGTAATTCGGTCGTAAAGATCCTGAGCACGGTTGACAAGGAGCTTTTAAAGCCTAACACGACTGTGGCGCTGCACAGGCACTCGTCAGCAATTGTTGATGTTTTGCCACCTGATGCCGACTCAAGCATACCTGTGATGCTGGAGGCCCAGCGGCCCACCGTTACCTACGATGATATTGGCGGTCTGGAGACACAGAAACAGGAGATAATAGAGACGGTTGAATTGCCGTTGAAGCAGTTCGAGTTGTACAAGCAGATAGGCATAGATCCGCCACGGGGCGTACTCCTGTACGGACCACCCGGAACTGGAAAGACAATGTTGGTGAAAGCGGTCGCAAACAAAACAAAGGCGACCTTCATACAGGTGAACGGCTCTGAGTTCGTGCAGAAGTATCTCGGCGAGGGCCCACGAATGGTGAGAGACGTGTTCAGGCTTGCAAGGGAACAGGCGCCCTCCATAGTGTTTATTGATGAGGTTGATTCGATTGCGACCAAACGGTTTGATGCGGCAACGAGTGCTGACAGGGAGGTGCAGAGGGTTCTCCTGGAGCTTCTCAGTCAGATGGATGGCTTTGATGTGACGGTCAATGTGAAGGTCATCATGGCGACCAACCGTGCCGATATTTTAGACCCTGCGCTGCTTAGACCAGGCCGTCTGGACAGAAAGATTGAATTTCCTTTGCCCGATAAGAGGCAGAAACGGCTTGTTCTGAACGCCATCACCAACAAGATGAATCTTTCAGATGAAGTTGATCTCGAAAGTTTCGTGAGCAGGCCTGATCGCCTGTCGTGCGCAGACTTGAACAGTATATGCCAGGAAGCAGGAATGCTTGCGATACGTAACGGCAGGTACGTCATCCTGCAGAAGGATTTTGAGGAGGCGTATTCTCGTGTTGCGGATCGAAAAGTTTCTGGACCGCTGCTTTACAACTGAGCGTGTTAAATAAAGGACCTTATGTCGATTGTTGTGCAGATAGTTTCTTCTTTCGTGCTTGTGCAACGTACGGGCCATTCCTTTCATGGTAAAACAAATATTTGCACTTACAACGTGTTTACTTCGCTTATTTATCACTTGCTGTTAATAACACGTCTACAACGAGTGTTTAAAGTGTATTATCATCGTACAATCAATGATTAGATTTTCTTATTAATTCATTTTCTATTCTTCAAGGGAATGTTTTATTTAACGTAAGACTTTTCTCCTCAATGGACCAGAAAAAAGTGTTAGAGCGTATGAAATGATAAAAGCCCCTTTTTAAAAAAGACTCGTTCATCGTAAGAATCAATCTTCAATTAATTCATGTAAGACTTCTCCGTCATAAAGGGTCTTTCTCCAATTATTCTCACATTAATAAAAGAACAATTTGCAAATTGATTGGTCAATTCATTATGATGGCCGTTGTATTTTATTTTAGCAAAAGATAAATTTATTACTAGCCTTTGAAGTATTTTCAAGAATTTAATTGTGTTAATTAAAGTTATTTAACGTACTTTTGAAGAGAGGCACATGTTTTAAGGTTACTATTGTTGCACGTCCTTCGTCTTTTCATGATGATAGTTAAAGAACGTTTTTCTTAGTGAAAATATCATTTAAGATGAGAAATACGCGTTGTTTGAATGTGTAGAATGCACCATTAACATCCTATCTTGAAAGATCGTGCAATTTTATTCTGAATAAAATACCTAACCATGTATTAGAATAACATGCATCCTCTTAGCTGCTGCTTACCTTAATTATCTTTAATTGTGTTTTACTTCACCTCTTCGCTAACAAAATAAAAACATTTTATGAACCATGGGCCTATGCCCATGGTCAGTCCTAACGGACCAGAAGAGCGTGTTAAGTTGAATGAAGTGTGTGATGATGATAAATAAACATATTTTTAGAAAAACCATAAACACACGTGATAGCGTATTAAAATGGGCTGTTGATAGGAGAGTAGCATCGTCCTCCCTTAGAAAAATGTTTCTCCAGGCCATGCTCTATTCTTAATATCTTACTTTTTGTATTATAACAAAATTATATTCGTTATAGACGCGTTGTACAAAAAATGAGCATCACAAATTCAATCCATTTACATTTTAATATTTTCATCCATTCAGTGTAATGATGTACTCTACGTTATGATGTAGTACGATTAATAATTAATTATCAATCTCTATACAACGTTATTTGTTAATAGAGATACGTTTTACGTTCTGTGTTATGGTGTAGTGAAAATTAATACGTTTCTTACGCCTTATCATTTTTCTAATCTTGCAAGTAATCAAAGAATGATAAAATACATCGCAGGCTAACCATCTTATCGTCTAAACAACTTTAAGATTTATTTTTTATCACACAACCAGAATAATTTAGCCTATCAAGCTTTATAAATGCACGTGTTACGAATCGTACGTTTCATAAATCTTCTATAAAACAACGTTTGAGTTAAATTTATCATCGTAGGTCTTCTAAAAACACTGCCATTCTAATAAGTAATTTGAAGATATCATTGTAATACGTTGTACGGCTATTACAATTCAAAACATAATGCGCTAAACACGCCTTTAATGTAAAATGTTTTACTAATTTTACATTTTTATTCTTACGTATTATTAATCTTTTAAACAAAAGATTAGAATCTCTGCGGTTATCACTGCTTACTAATTAAGAAGAGAAGATGCTTCCTTAAAAAAACGTAAAGAACGTTGGCTTTATTCGTATTTGTACTACTGTACGGTTAGAGAAGACCTGTCTCGTTAATTACGATGTTTTCTATCGTAGTTCCTTGTAATGGTATAAATTACATTATTATACGGAATATTTGTGCATTTACAGCTATTTCGTTGTATTATTAATTAATTCTATCGATGTTGCTTGTCGTAGTAGCTCTATACACCATATCAACCACCTCTTACGTATTTTCTATCGATGCTGTTCATTATAGTAGCTCTATACACCATATCAACCATCTCTTACGTATTTTCTATTTCACTAGGACTGACCGTGATATCCTGCCATGACTCACAGTTCCCTAATTTCTAAATTAATTTTACTTTCTATTTCTATCAAGCCATGATATACTAAAACTTAAAAATGAAGGAAATCTACCACTAAACGATTAAACTTTACCAATCACACAAAATTTATTTTTAAATTATCAAAATATGAGAGCGTATTAAACAAATGCAGCCTAAACCTATCAACCCACATTTACCACCACTAATTTTGCAATATTTTGATTCTTTGCGCGTTTTGTTACAGCCTGTAAAATTAATTAAAAATTTAAATAAAAAAACTAAAGAGAAGGGCAAAGCAAAACAATGGGTAGTGTCATAGCAGCATTCACAAATTTATTTAACACAAGGACACCCTATTCTATCTGTATGATAGGACTGGACGCAGCTGGAAAGACCACAATTCTATACCAGATGAAGCTCAAAAACACGGTGCCTACCGTTCCTACGATCGGATTCAATGTTGAGAAATTTCAGGTGAACAACGTGGAATTCTCGTGCTGGGACATTGGCGGACAGGACAAGATACGCCCGGTGTGGTGCAAGTATGTTGAGCTGAGTGATGGAATGGTGTTTGTTGTGGATATTTTTGATGAGGATCGTTGGTCTGAGGCTGGTGAAGCACTTCGAAGCATTCTTGAAAACTACAAAAACAAGCCGGTGCTAATTTTGGCGAATAAGGCGGATGATCCTAACGATCCTGAGCTCGATGATAGAAAAGAAAAGATGCTGAAAGTCTTCAATATTGAGAACGTGTGCGATCTGTGGGAGTGCAAGACTGTGTCTGGTATTGTATCGGCGACCGATAGCAATCCGTTGCTAAGGCTGTTGCCAGCATTTGAGTGGATGGTAGACTCGTTAGAGAAGACCCATACCATGAGGAAGAGGCGTCCAGGCCTGTAGTTTTAAAGTAAATACGGGTGGAGTAAACGTTTATTTTGTTATGTTCTGCCGACCACTGCTGTTTCTTCCTGATCATCGTTACTGCATGTAACGTAGTTTGTGCCAGTTCGTGGTCTTAGATTATAATTTTATTTTACGTATCGTTGTCTACACTGCCACCATTTACGGTCTATAATCCTTTTTTGAATTTTTATTTTGTTTAATTTCCTAAACTCAGTCCATGATCATAATTTTATTGAACAATCGTTCAATTCAATTTCTGCGTTTATCTCGGGATATTCTCAATCTTTTGATAAAGCAGGAGATATCACTGTACATGAAAGAATTGGCCAATAATTGGTTACGAAAGTATTTTCTAACATTATGTTCATTTAAAAAGTTCTATGACGTAATTTTTTGACTTCTTTTAACACTTAATAGCCATTTTGGCCGAATTGCGTGTATTTCTATAATTTTATCGTTGATGTAGATCAAATGAATAAATTATTATTGAATTATCATTGAATTATCATTAAATTACCATTATATGTCAGTTTCAAGCAAGAATTCAAAATGAATCCCTAATCTTACCCATGACACATCTTACACGTATCAAATACGTTGTCTTGTAATTAATTTTATATTAATGAAAGAATAACCTGGAAGACGATTGGTCTATTTCAAAAGAATAGTTTATAAGTGATGTGAGAATAAACAGAAGTATTGGTCTTGTTGGCCTGGAGCCAACCTCCTCTATTTAATCACTTAAATAAATAATTCTTATGTTGCAACATGTATTGGCCCAAGAGGTCTATTTCAAAAAAATAATAATCCTCACCCTGACAATGTAAAATTACATAAATTACACTGTGACATTTGATAGATGTAGTGTTGCAAGGAGAGTATTAAAACGACTTTTAGTTAAAAAATTACATTGTGATTAAATTTCGAAGGTGTTGAATGATTGGTGATCTAAATATGCTTCTTAAATAACACTAAATTTCAATGAGTTGAACACTCTCAACTACCATCATTTAATGATATTTCTGTACAAATTGACAGATTTATTAAACACGTCATACATTGCCCCATAAGTTTATCAATCTGACCATAAAATCTCTACAATCTTACGCAGACTCTCAATACATCATCATAATAAT
>JH993858.1:1921-16445 GCA_000316135.1 Trachipleistophora hominis | reverse complement strand
GAAAACATTAAATTTGAAGGAACAGTGCCCGACCAGGAAACAAGGCGCATATTAGACCTGCAGATGAAAGACATCCTTGACATGGAACTCTGCACAGATTACATGAAATTGCTTAGAATGAAATACGAGGTAAAAGCATTCCTGCCGTATTTAACGCTCCTCAACGAATGGAACGTAATTTCTTTAAAACACGATGAGAACACAATCAGAGTGACGATGAAGAGCGCAACGGCGGAGTTCTGGGCGGCTGTCAATCAGGACGTAAAGACGGACGTTCATTTGACCATCAGTGAACGCGAAAGGTTCTTTGAGACGTGCAAATCAATTGAAGAAAAAGGATTTTATAGAGAATGCCTGTTCGTAATTAACCGCGATTACGATGCGGAGAAGGCAAAAATACTCAGCGCTCGACTAACAGCGCTGAAGAAACAAATTCCGTCGATCTACGACAGCGATTTGGGAAAGACCCTGTTTCTCCCGCAGGTCCTGTACAGACCGTACATCGACGTGAAGAAGGATTTGATGCTAAACGGACACATCGACATAAAAAAGTACAAATTCGTTGACCTGGAGACAATTCTCATGTTCATGAGAGAAAGGAGGATAATATGCGAGTACAGGGCGTGCACGAGCGCGATCGAGTTCACCAACACCTTTAAATTGAAGATCAACGTCACGATGTACAACATTACGTTCCCTGAACAGCTGAATCGTTCTGAAGGCCGTAACGAAGAGATGCACGCCTACCACCTGAAGTACTTAAACCTCGTGTATTACACCCTCCTTCGTGCCGGGTCGCTGGACATCGACCGGTTGAGTGAGATGATAACGGTTTTAGAGCCGTTCGAAATCTTAGAATTTGTGAAACACTTCAACACGCTCTTTAAGACAACAACGATTGATGAGAAGGTTGTCGTGTGTATTTGTGAGAATGAGGAGGTGCAGTTAAAATTTTTATGACAAACATTTGAAATGAACGTAGACCAATTAAAAATTGTAGATTGCGACTTTCTTCTCTCCGTTTGTACGTTTATCCTGCAATTACGGCAGTAGAATAACGATGTCATTAATTTTTCTTTATGAGGAGTTTCTTCGTAGTATTATCTCTTCTTTTACGTAATCATTTCATTTTATACGTGCAAGAGAGCATTTATTTCATATGAATGTTAGATTAATTAAATCTAACGGTATATTAACGTACAATACGTTCTACCTCAATCTTAGGTTGAGAATCTTCCTCTAGTAATGATTATAATTATTATATTGTTATTTCAAATGTATATTTTTATAAATTACTAATTTAAAATAATGTTTATAACAATTACTATAAGAATAAATAATTTATAACAATTACTATAAGAATAGTTTATAACAATTACTATGAGAATAAATCATAACAATTACTATAAGAATAAATTAGGGCAATTACTATGAGAATAATTTATTCATAACAATTACTATAAGAATAAATCATTATTGTCAGCTTATAATTCATACACAGGGTGTTAAGAGTTAAAAACATTAAGACCAAAAGGTGTTAAGAGTTAGGAATGCTAAGATCAATGATAAAACGTGTACTCTATGTAGGAAATCTTCTTTAGGTATTTAATGTAACGTTTATATACAAAGATAATAATTTAAATATTAACACCAACACTTTTACACGAACTTTTGAGTATAACCTTTGCTTTGGAAGGTAAAAATCACTTAGTAATTATTTTTGTAGATCAACATTTCGTGCAACAGCATGTAAATTAGTTACATGGACAAAAGATCAACAACGATAACAAGGCGTGTATCTGATGTAGTAAACAGTAATTAAACATTTTATTTGGGAAGTATATGAATTAATACTATAACCTCTGCTTATTTGATAGTTTAACGATGAAAAGCGTTGCTTAAACACAACAATGTTGCAATTTAACATAAGAACGATAATTAATTTTGTTTTTATCGTTTAATATGATCTAAGAAGAATTTACGTTGTTCTCATTGAAAACGAAATACGCGGTTTCTTAACAAACAGTTCAGTTTATTAAATACATCCTATTCGGAATACAACGTTTTAAAGATATGCCTGTTCAAAAATAAAAAATAATCGTGTACGTGATTCATTTCTGCACAACTTTGCGATGATTTATTGACAAAGCAAAGAAATGAAGTTATTCGACCCTTTCTAACGATTTTAAGGTGCTTTTGATATTTTAGCTTTGTGAATCAAAGGCTGATGGTTGTGGTCAATCCAAAAAGAGTGTATATTGCAATGAGATGAACAATAAGAACTATTGTTGGTAAGTTTTAGCTAAAAATGAACAATTATATGCTGCTCTTCAGTACGTTTGTTTCAAACATCCGATTCTCTTCATAAATAATCAATAAAAATGGTAATTTTTGGTTTTTGTATCCAAAAGGAATTTATTTCAAAGGCTGATACTTGTATTGCATACATTTCGTTTTTGTTCTCATCTACCACTCATAATTCTTAAAACTGGTAATTCCTAAATTAGATTGTTTATTTAACCGGGAGTAGAAGGTCAAATGACAAGAAAACACCAAAATAAATGGAATAATGTCCAATTGATCAATAAATTACGTTATTTAGTGTTATATACTAATTAAAGGTTGGTCCCTCGTGACACACACGTCTTACATTCAACAATTAAAAATTTAGTTCTTTTCTAACAAAAACAGAACATCCTGTTTGTAACTAATTAAACGCTGACTCGTGTCAAAGTATTCAATTAACGAATAAAAACTGATTGTCGCTAAAAACGTGATTTGTGATTATAGACAGTATAATTGATTTGTAAGCACGCGTATTACGTTAAAAATGAGAAGTTAAGAGTTCTCGATGAAAAAATTTGTGGTTGTAGACCCGGTTTTGTCCAAAAAATCTGAAAAAAATATTTCTAGCGTTGAGTAAAACGCTACCACAGGAATATAATCTGGTCTTGTACGTGCAGGTTGGACTAAAAGACAAATGGACAAGCATATTGAAGATTAATATGGGCATACCATATCGGTTTGTAGATAAGATTGCGTTTATAGAAGATGAAAATTTGGAATACGTACGAAGAGAAAATACTGAGAGTGACGTGTTCTATTTCTCTAATATAGAAAGTAATTTAAAACAAATCAAAAGAATCAGAGGAATGAAAGGCACATTTCTGATCAAACTGCCATTTGCTGTAAATAACGATTATCTGGACATTGTAGAAATACTCAAAAGTATTCCTAACGACATACGATTTATCGATTTCTACAACATGAGATGTGTGCGAAGTATAATTAACGATTTCTTTCGGAGAGACAAATTCTACAATTTTTTGCTATCAAGGGAATACATCGAAGCAATAATAATACAGGACCTGAGCACAGAACGCAAAACAAAATACGGCATCGTATTCGAAATAATGCAGCATTTCTTCGTTAACAATCTTATAAGCATTACAAAGGATAACACGGACACAGTCAAAGACGTGTGCCCACGTTATATGCAAAGAATGGAACGACTAAAATTGTTGAGAAATTTACGTACAATCAAGTGTACATGGTTCAGATGCTACGTGTACCACAGAATATACGACGAGTTTGTGCGTACGTCCGATCGGTCACTACTCAGAGATACCTACACGTACCTGAGCATGCAAATTTACAACACGCGATGGTTTGGTGTGAAGATAACGTTCAATGCAGGACGAGGTTTCAGACGAGTCGTTGATCGTACGGTGATTAAATTTACAAAACTTGCGTTTAAGAGGCTTTTTGCACGTTACTACTACAGAGAAATCTACGACGAGGAGCGAGAAGAAATACGGTACATCAGTTTGATATTTCAAGATTTTCCTGAGCCACGAATATATTTAAAAATAGAATTTCGACGTTCTATACGCCGCCTCATTATCATGAATAGGGATGATATTGAGAAATGGTTGAATGAACAACGAGACGGTATGAATGAATATGAGCATTTTTTTCAGTGCTTTTTCAATAACAATGATGTTTATTACGTGCGATTGGAGGAGGTAGAGGAGATTTACCGCATATTTTGGTTCTTTTACAACAGGTTGTATGGATTCGGTGTATATGCTGAGAACGCAAAAACACCTAATTTGCTGTATCAGCTAGCAAATGATAACTTTAAGGACTGAGGAAGAATCAACAAACTAAATCGTGTTATTTGTATAATAAGTGGAACGTTAGGTGAATGAATAGAAATTACACGTATTAAATTAAGCCGAGCCTTGGATTAAACTCCTGTTATTTATATATTCTACAATTTATATTGATAACACAAAAGTTTTGACCGGAATATGAAGCTGCTCAACGTTCTAATTCACCTGCAATCATTCTTTGTTAAATAAATCAATATGGAAGAAGAAATACAAAATCTTAGAATTTTTTTAAGAACATGAGCACGTACTGCTAAAGAGATTTTTACAAAAATCTAAATACGTTTATCATTAATATGCTGCCACAGAAATAAACGCTAACATTCTTTTCGTTTATATTAAAAATTGTCTTTCTTAGCTACCAGAAGATAAGCCTATACATTGTATTAGACATTAGTTGAGAATCTTTCTACATTTGTAGATGTAAATTTTTACGAATATCTCCGCCTGAAAATTAAAAGGTTTAAAACAGCGTAGAGACAGTGAAAATACTCTCCATTGTTAGAATAAATAAGATTTCCCGCTATCATTAACAATATTTAATTAAAATTATTTATAAAATTATTTGTTTCATAAGCCAAACTGGACAATAATTCGACCATTACAGATAAATTCACTTCTAAACCCGGTGTGTGTCCTTATAGAAACAAATTACGGTGTATAACTAAACAAATTTAATAGTCTAGAAGAAACGTATCACGAATTAGTTACATCCAGAATGATGAAGCACTGCTAGATATACTAAATGGTACATAATATTCACCAAATATGAAAACTGTTTTAAATCATAGTTTTACCTGTGAAATCGCCTTACACGTTTAGATGTGTAAAATACCGTAATTAAAATTATTTTTCGACACACCATTTTATACGACGATTGAATGAACCACAGCTTTCATTTCATGAGTTATTTCATTATGCAAATACCTTTTCTATTATTTAAACCGTTTATTCATCACCTTTCTATTCCATTTTTTACTAAAAAATGTTTCGTAATTTTCATTAACTTTTTTTCGTTTTTTCTATTGATAGAGCACGGAATCTTCATTTCCTCAAAACCATAAAGAAAGATAATTTTCTTTTCTCTAGACATTTCAAACTGACACGCATTCATAAGCACGTTGGCAGCTTCATCGGTGCTGTTCAGGAACGGATATGATATTTTAGATATGAAGAAATTAAGCAAAGAGTTCTCATTGAACAACGTAGTATTTACTACTCCCGGGTGCACGACAACAGTCTGTAAGTTTCTTGAGATGTACTTGCCGAGCAAAAATACGCACAATTTGCTTTCGCAGTATTTTCTGAACGAGAAAAACGACGGCCTATACGGATCGAAGGTGTCAACTGACAGCATCACACATGAAGAGGTGAGAACTACGCGTGCATTCTTCAAATTGCTTCGTAGGTTGTTGTACAAGATGTAATGTGCAAGATAATTAATTTTAAAATTTAAATCGATGCCGTCCGTTTTACCGGTAAGTATGCCGGCGTTCATGACCAAGAGATCGATGTCTTTGTCCATTTTGAACTGCGCAACCTCCTGCAAGTTGTTCAGATCAAGCCCGTAATGCACAACTTTACTACGATTTACTTTGGTTCGACCAAGCACCATCACCTCATAGCCTTTCAACACTAGCAGGTCCACCAATTCTCTGCCAATTCCTCTCGTCCCGCCCGTAATAACACAAAATTTGTGTTTTACCTTCTTAGGTTCTACGCTCCTCATCCTGTAGAAGTGCACAATGTTGAACAAGTACGATAAAAAGGTTACTATGACCAGTTTAACTATGAAAGGCACGTACTTTCTTTGCGATATGCTGTAAATAAGTTTGTTGATCATTTGCGGCGTAACGGTGCTTTAGAAATTTTATCAATTTAAAACACTTCATTAATTATGATTTGGTGTGAATTTAGAGAGGAAAAGGAGGAACTGTAAAGGAACAGTTTGATAGCGTATAAAAGGCGGTTGGCGGTACAAATAGAAACCGCAGACAGGGGCTACCAATCATAGTCATCGATGGTATATTGAGACACGGACATTGCTATCTTAATGTCAACAAGAGGAATGCGAACCAACGTAGAAAGTCATAAAATAAATATTTTTTAAAATAAATGTTAATTGAATGATACTAAAGAATGTTTTTACATGGCTGTGCAGGATAAATTGTTTGTTAAAGAACGTAATTGGTATATTTACATGAGTATGTAATGATTTTGTTTCTCATTTCATTATTTTTTTCTAAAAGAGTTTTATTCAAAAATCCAGTGACTAACCTTCTATCGTATTATCAGTCATTTCATGAGTATAAAAACTTTTACAGTTTATCCGTGAAGTAAAAATTAAGCCTGTACAACAGCGCATTTTTAATAAGCACTACATTACATCAGTGAGAATGTATTGATTAATTATATTGTGTAATAAATTATATTTGGTATAATTTATTTGAATTAAGAACGTAGTAAAGGATATGAACGTTTCTTCCAATCACAGATAATAAAAACTCTTTTTTTCCTGTTTGCAACTGACCTAAAGGATGAATGCCTTTGTATCGTAACGCATCTTGAATAAAAAGTAAATTAGAATTAATTTAACGAATTGCACTGATGGAAATAGTCAAAGAAGCTTTTGGTTAAGAGAATTAATTGATCATGTGGGCATTAAGCTATGAAACAATGACTAAAAATAAGGAAAATACATATTAATTAGAAGATCATAAGAAAATACTATACATCATAGGTAATGACTCAACTGATAGCACGTCATTATTGCTGTAGAAGACAAGTATTTGCCTGTAATGATCTTATTCTCATCTTTCATATCAAAGAAAAGAAAATTTGTCAAGTGTCTAATCGTTTGAGAAAGGTATAAAACACTGCTGCAGATTCTAACAGGAGGTAAGGACTTATATACCTGCACAGTTATTATGTTAAAGAACGTTATTACCTTTTATATGATCATTATTGAATGAAAATGATATTTTCGATAAAAATTAAATTTTCATTTTATATTCGAGAATGAAAACGGCGAGTAAAATAGAAATGCCGGTTCTAGAAGGAACTCTACTGAATGTGTACGATATTAACTCTCGCTTTATAGAGAAAATAGCACAGATGGTCTATTTTAGTAATTTAATGAGGCTTAATTTGATAGAAAACTTAATACAACCATGAAAAGTGCAATGAAGGTAAACTTGATATTAAGAAAATGTTAATAAATTTTAGAATGTAAACCAATTGAAATAAATCTGAAAGATTATATTTAAATGATTTAAAACCCAAATACTATCCTGCCAGCCTCTATCTAATTTAAGCCTTATATCATTGTGCAATAAATTCTTATTTATTAAATAATACACTTCAATTCACCGCTAGGTCTATTAATGAACGCGTCCTTTGTATGTCCAAGTAAAATCACTAGCAGTTTGCAATTCTGTATAAGTCAACATCTATCACCTTATTTTTCTTCTTATGAAAGAGATATGAACTGGGCAGATCATACTTAGTCTCAGCTATGACCTCAATATTATCAAATTTATTTAAGTAATATTCGCGTGTTTTCGTCGAATGCAGCACGTACACTACGTTACTACATCTCAATGCGGACTCAATTGCCAGTACATCGCTGCCCTTGCACTTCATACCAAATGGCGGGTTCATAACACAAGTGTCAAATTTAGTGTTTAACCTTAGATTCTGAAAATCACAATTTATTAAATCGACGTGTTTATCGACCATCAACATGTTTGTCCGGCATATCTCCAAGGCATCCCTGTCAATATCTACGTTTACAACAGATAGAGGATCGTAGAACGCACACGTAATCCCCAACATTCCAGTTCCACCGCACAGGTCAAGAACACTCTTTCCGTGAATATCGTTGTATACGGTCTCAATCATATGAATTGTTGTTGCTGAGAGTGATGGTGGCGTGATGTACTGCTCATATTTAATTTTTGGTGTTTTAAATGGTTTAAGCTGGGAAAGCCTTGATTTTACGTCCTTTAGTTTCATCGCAAGGCTCGTCAAAATTAAAATTATTTTAGCCCAAAATTTTAATTTTACGATGTAATCCAAGTATGAGATGGCATGGTCTAACAGTTGCACATCCATAACGCGTTTGATACTGCCCTTGGTGGTGCGGACCTCTTCATCAATATTTTATGTCGTTAATTTTCTTGATACTTGATTAGCGTTGAAATCAATGGTAGAATTTTATCTAAAATTTCTTTTATTCCTGAGATTGCTCTCATAATGTAAATTCCTTTCCAGTTTTATATTAGAATTGTTTTCAAGAAAAAGCATTCTACATTGCAACTGGCGGTAACTTTTCATATTTTCCTCATTAAGGACGTATTATCGTACTTTTAATCATTTTTAATGCTACGCAGTAGAATAGCTCAAACTCGTAATTTTATCTCCTCATAGAGTTGTTAATTTTATTATTTTTACGATCATCATAATAAAAAGATTCACATGATGGTGTGATGATCATTTTGTTATTTCTCTACGATGCAATACGAAAATATTTTTTACGTGGACAATCCTTTCTGAAGCTAAGGTTTACTTTCACTCATCATTTCATACATTGAAACCTTTTTATAAAAGTGTTTTTATTTATTTTTATTACATCAAAATTTACAAAGACACTCTCTGACCCACCAAACCTGATCATAGCAACCAATTTTTGTTTCATGGTGCTATGATCACCAATCCTTTTTCATCTCAATACACTCATCAAACAAAAATTAAAGGCCCTTTTCAGTTTTTTATGTTTCACACCCCTCAATGAAGAACATCCTAACATCCTCGTCAGTAGTAGCCTTCCGGTATTCCAACGGTATAATACTCTCGTCGGACACATCGCTGAACTACGGCTCGCTAAAAATGAACAGAGGAGTGGAGAAGCATTACGTTCTTTCCAACAACACAGTGATGATAGTTCGAGGAGAATACTCTTGTTTCCAAGAATTAAAGAAAATCTGTGACGAAGAAATGGAATATGACCAGAGTATGGGAACAAAGGAATGGATAAGATTCGTTCAACGTGTCATGTATTACAAGCGAACACGTGTAATGCCCTTGAATTTGAGTGTGATCGTTGCCGGATATGACGAGCATAGTGAAAAGCAGGAGAAGCAGATCAACAGCGTGGAACACTTTGGCCAGGGCCTGATATTTGGTGTAATTGATAACGTTGGAAATTTCTACACCGATGATGTTCTTGCATGTGGAATTGCGTCTCACATGGCATTACCGTACATAAGGGGCCACGGCTCGACTAGCTTAGACCGTGAGGGTGCGATTAAACTGATGAAGGAAACGATGCAAACCCTTTACTACAGGGACTGTATGGCAGATAATCACATCAAGATTGTGGGTGTAGAAAAGGATGGAATATGGGAGAATGAGGAAATGGTTTTGAACGGGAACTGGGAGGATGGAAAATACTTCTAATAAAGAAATGATGTAAATTTTGTTTTTTGATCGTTTTATTATCGCGTATCTTTTTGTATTCTCCAAAACTAAATTTATTATTTACGTTGATATCGTGGTGTTTTGATTCCGTTTTTCTAAAGAATGGCGGAGATGTGCGCATCACAATTATCGTAGAGTTATTGTAGAGTTACTCCTACGGCACGGATGAATGGACGCTTCTTGTAACAACGAGCCTCGTAGTGCTGTAAAAGCATTATGATGATAGTAAATGGAGAATGTGAGGTGTTAATTAAACGAACTTTCAATTTTTAAAAAAGATGGTAAATGAAGTTAATTGAAAAGGTATTTTCTTAATTATGAAGATTTCTAATACAAAAGGTGCTATTTGAGCTGTGATAAACTTAAAACTATTAATTTTCTAAAGAACGATTGTTCCTTTAATGTAATATTTTATTATTTTTTGTACGACTAGTCTATCATAAGAGATTAATCGTTAAGTTATACAAAACAATGTTTATAATCCTATGGTCAGGTAGATCACGTATAATTAAAAAATGAATAGTTGATCAGTGATTGTTCAGTTCACTGCATTGTCAATGTATACATGTCTTAATGTTAAAATACAATATTTTAACATATTTCATTACAAAATGCTCCTTTCTGTTATAATACGTAAATAGCGCTTTCGTTGTGTTCAGTTTTCTAATTAAAAATTTTACGCGCAAATTTGTAAATTTATCCATCACTGTACTTATTGTTGCGCAATGATGTGATGATATTACACGTAATACACAAAGTAAGACTTTTATATTACGAAAATGGTTGTCTTATTATTAACTACTAAGGAAAATTCGTCTATTAAGAAAATGGTTGTCTTATTATTAACTACTAAGGAACAATCCTTCACACAGTCTAAAGATTCTTTTACACTCGTAATGGTCATTAAAAACGATCTCTTCATTATAAAGAATAGATCGATGTTAAAAACTAAAAAATTGTTGTTCAGATAAAAACGTTGTATTGCAAAAGTTTATTTAAGCACCAACATTTGAATTCACTGAAACATTCGTGATTAAATTTTGCATGTTCATTCCCAAATATATCAGTGCTACTATTCCAAACACAAAAAAGAATATGTTAACTGGTTTTTTGTAATTCCTGGTGAACGATTTCGTAAATACGCCTATCACATACATCAACGTGATCGGGAATGCACAAAAATATTTTGCTCCGCAGAAATATTCGCTAATTACTGGTGTGAACAGAAGTATAAAGAGTGCGTAGCGTAGAGGCGTGATGTAACTGAACTTATTCATATTCTGCTTGTAGGTGCCGTAATAATAAGACAAGTAATACCCATTGATAAATGAAAGTGCTAACACACCATACGAGAGCAGATAAGATGGTGCAGTGCCTAAATTATAATATTGGAAGTTGTATAAGAAATATACAATCACTGGTACTGCCAAAATTGATAGCAACGAACCAAACATTATAAAAATATCCATTTGGCCTACCGTTCTACTTATACGGCCACCTATCGGATAGGAAAGAGATGTTCTATTGTAATATTCACATATGCTTAACGCGAATAGTAGCAGGCCGGGTATTAAAAAGCGGTAATACATCTTTGAAAATCTCAGGCATAGCACATAGAAAATGAGTGATCCTAAGAGTACCAAAACAGCTACTCCATTTGCTAATGCCCTCGGAGTTTTTGCAAGAAAGGCACCTTTGTACTTGTATTCTGGCATACGACCTGAAAAAGTTATTCATTTTATATTTACCAATTTTACCATTTTTAATCTCATTCATCTTAATATGTGGTGAAAAGGACAAATCAATTATTACCAAGTATAAAAAAGAATGGATTTAAGAATTAGAACGCCTTTATGAA
Organism: Trachipleistophora hominis; assembly: GCA_000316135.1. Taxonomy (NCBI): domain Eukaryota; kingdom Fungi; phylum Microsporidia; family Pleistophoridae; genus Trachipleistophora; species Trachipleistophora hominis. The sequence goes on along the minus strand of JH993858.1, from coordinate 4,937 downwards.
TGCTAAACAGAGAAATAATCAGGAATAAGAGATAATTTGAATAAATGTGGTTTTATAGAAAGGATGAAAAATGTTATACGTGAAACAGGCGGTTATATAAGAAATATACGTTTCTTTTGTTTTAATGACATATAATTCGTGTTATTACACAATTTTTAATCGGTAGAAATTTATTAAAAAGGATATTAGACCATTAATAGTACGTCATTTTTTTAATTGATAAGAATTTATTAAAAAAGCTAATGTTATACCTTTAATATCGCACCATTTTGGATCACTAAAAGAAAACAAATCAATTTTACACGTAATATAATTTCAGACTATCAACGTGTGTAACTTTCAATGGTTTTGATCAATAACTTGGCAAAAAGGCATTTAATCAATATTAACGAAAAAGGGCAAATTGCCCATTAGTGCTTAAGGTAAGTATTGATTAAAAGAATTCCTCACAAGTTATACACCACATTAATAAAACATCTGGAAATAACTGCACACTATCATATAACAAGTGTGAACGGTAATAAAAATGTATTAATTGCGCTAATATTAATGTTATGCCTAAGATGTTACTTTATGAACAACAAAGTGCATTTTTAACTAAAAGAATTTTTATTACTTTCACAACACACACAGGCGCTCTTGTAATTACCTGAAACCGACCATAGCTATCGGTCTTTGGTTCGTGGAACAACAGTATGTGAACAGAACAAATTAATACTGAATTATATGCATCTTTGCTTGGTTATAACCCCGTAGTTTGTAAGATCTTTTGAAATGGAATCCCACTTTTAACAGGTTGAGCAGAAAAATGATCGTTTATAACGAGAAAGGTATAATAAAATGTCAGTATGATCAATAAATAGGCCGAGTATTATTAAATTTGATGAATAAGATGTTATTTTATCGATAATAATTGAACGTAGCCGTAGAGATGCTAATAACCTCAGCTTAATGATAATAATTACTTTTCACATTGAATCATTTTGTACATCAAGAGCGCTTGCAAAAGATTTTTCAATTTTACATCATTACACAATCATTCTAGTTCATGCATCAAAGGTCGATGAGACTATGATTAGCGGTAACCCGTCGGTGGTTTATTTATAAATGATGTGACGGGGAGTACTACAAGTAGCAAATAAATTTAATATCAATTAAAAAATAATAAAATCTTTCCTGTGCCATCCTACATAAAAACATAATTTTCAAACACCCGTCTAAACTAATAATCAAAATTATCTTTATTTCTCAAGTACCTCAATCTCGTTTATTTTCATAAAAAATACGGTCCTTTCTTTATCTTCCTCTTCTGGATGGTGCAGGACCTCATAATTTTTTATTCGTAATTTCTTTTTAAAAAACGGTGCATCTAACACAGCAGTTTCATACTCACCACCCTCACCACACCAATTATCCACCCGCATTCCACTTATTACGTTCAAGTTCTTCCCTACAATTTCTTTTCCTAAATTTGTACATGCCACTTTAACAATGACTACATCCATACATTCGATGATAGCATCATAAATCACTCTCTGATCAAGATTGAACAGAGGCGTTAATACACTAAGGTTAAGCCTGTCACATACACTTTTTATCCTGTTATACTGGTAATAGCTTTTTATAGCGCCCACGCTAACACACTCAAAAACAGCTTTTTTCTGCAGCTCATATAAATGGTCATATATCACTTCAACCTCATCATTAAGTGTATGCACGTACTCTTTATCGGTATTTATTGCTTTTCTATTCGTTTCGATAATATAAATTGGTACATCTAAAACTTGCCGGTAAAACGGAATCATCTCGTGGCCTACGGTCTGGTACATGTACGAGTCTATGTCTGTGCTTTTAATGTATACTAATGCAACCAAGTTGTATTCTTTTTGTTTGAGTAGTTCTATCGTGTAAAAACTGTCTTTTCCGCCACTTATTAAACCGACAAAGCGTTTCATACATGGGTCATCCAAAAGAAGAAAATAAACCGTGAAAACGTTCTCACAGACGAATAGAAATGTTTTAAATAATTCTACCTAAGAACAATATGTAAATATTTGACGTTCAAGCAATATTATAAAAAGCTAACGATAAATGATGATGGTTTCGCAGTAAGAATACCTTTCTATTTTATATGCTGTGCATGTATCTGCTATGTCAAGAGAAAGTCTCCGTTGTATCTGAGAAATGTCATGAAACGTAGAAACATTTTTATTTAATACCCGTCTAGAATAATAATAACTATGTTATGGCTAGTTTATACGAACAATGCTGTTCTATCGCTGTATTTTAGTTTTTATGAAGAATAATTTAACATTAGCGATTAGTTACGTGGAATCAACAATTTAAATGAACATTTATTCACCATCTTTTTCAAAAAAATTTTGGTACTTAAACAATTAACATTCCATTTATTAATGAATGCTCTATCGTTGTACTTAGAGTAGCACCAAAATATTTTAATAATAATTAATTTCTAAGATTTATTTTATCAGAAATAACTATAACTTATCTTAGATCCTAATCTCTTAATACTACAATTCAATAAATCATCTCATACAATAGATAATAACTTTACATTTGATTGATTGTGCTAATCGGATCATTTCAATTCTTTTGCTGTCCTTCACGCTCACTTAATACTTATATTTATGTTTTGTCAGTTACTCTTCTCATGTAGAGGAGACCAAAAGCTTTTTTATCACATTAAAATTCTTATTCTTAATTTTGTTCTAGCAATAACATTCCATTCACTTCTTCTTATACAAAGACATTTACTCTTGGTGTAGTTTATGTATCAATTCTAATTCTTTAGTTCTTTTCAGCCTACGTTTGCCGTTCTCAAGTTTGTTACAAAGTATTAAATCCAAGTGTTCATCAATATAGTTAACGTTTTTAGTTCTCTTCACGTTTTTAACATTTCTCATACTACGTAGAGCCTCAAATTTAAAGTTAATCATTACAATTCTTAAAATTTTACGAGCCTCTGTTCGATCTGCTGCGATATGTACCAATCCAA
>JH993857.1:50235-83396 GCA_000316135.1 Trachipleistophora hominis | reverse complement strand
CTTCCATCACGTCCTTCCTGTGTGAGATGAAACACATTTTCTACGACGACAACCGAAATATCATCGATATTCTGCAGAATCTCGTGAAACACCGTCTCAACTTTGATCTTAAGGAGGAGGTTGATATGAACCAAATGTCACTGCGTGCCTCTCTTCTAGGGATTGCGGTAAACCACGGCATTGATGTTAAAATTGGCGATGACATTCATCCCATGTACCTGCTCTCGTACTACACGCAGAAAATGATGGCAAACAACGATCTTGATTATTTCATCGATCTCTACAAAAAATCAACGGCCGAGATCCGCACGAAGGTGCTGGTTGCGATAGGAAGGACGACCAGCCTGGAGGTGTACAGCCGGGTCGTGCAGCTGATGGTGTCTAAGACTATCAAGGCACAGGATAAGATACACCTGTCAGCATCGCTGATGAACAATCTTAATTTCAAGGAGCACTACATCACGTACTTTGTGGAGAACTTTGAGGCGATCAGACAGGCGTTGAACGATAATCTTATGATGTACGTTGTTGAGCAGGTGGTGGGCTGGGCACGCGATGTCACTCTTCTGCAGCGTTCTATGACAACCTACGACATGACAAACTTCTCACAGGCGTACGCACGTGCACTTGAAAAGGCGCAATATCGAATCGATTTCAGAAGGAATGAGTAAATCGTATTTTCTTCGTTGTTACGCTTTTCTTTTTTATTTTACGTGGTAGGACAGGGCCGTACTATCACCGATTTTTTTATGAAAACGTTTTTAGTTACGACTGCCGTATTCTACGCCTTTCTACGTCTTTATTTGTATTTATGAGGAATAATCATCGTATTAAGATGAGTATAACGATCAATGCATCGTATGATCAACGATTTTTAATTAGAGGGTTTTCATTATTGAGGGTTATTCTCATGACTAGGGTTAGGAGGTTAGAGGTTAGAGAGATAGTGATGGGTTAGAGAGACTGTGATCATAGGGTTAGAGAGACTGGGTTAGAGGGTCAGAGAAAAAACATCGGTTAGAGGGTTAGAGGGTTAGTGATCATACGTACTCTCATTGCTAGGGTTAGTGATCATACGTAGGGTTAGAGAGACTGTGATCATACGTAAGACTATAGAGAAAGACTTAACGACCAAGCAATGGCATTAAGTGCTATAAAAGTGTTAAAAGAACAGCTCATCATAACTATGGTGAGTTAATCTGAGGATGCTAAAAAAAGATTTTAACAATCGTTAAATCATACGTTATGTATCGCAGTGGTACAAGAAATTTTAAATTAATTGTACTGCCGTAATTAACGGTGTTAATTCTATTTTATACTTAAAGGAACAACCTTAGGTAATAATAAGAGTTAAGAAAAGGATATTTATGGTATAATTATAAATAAAATGATGGTATTTAAAGTGTTACTTTAACGTAGTGCTCTACGTATGATAACATTTTTATTATTCTCTTCTAATTAGTAAATTAGATCTTCTTGGATGAATGCGTGTAATTTACTTAAGGAGAATATTTCATTTAGTGTTATATTAACTGAGGATTGATCCTTTACGACAGGACAAGTCTTACATTTAACGTTGACACGATGAGATAATAATAAAAGAAGAATAAGAATGTTATTGTGAAGAATGATCATCTGGGATAAACAATCACTTTGATCTTAGAGTTTAACCTGCAACGGTGTGTAACGATACACCACAGAATATTCTCTTATCAGGGCAGCATTTCCTCATTCATTAACACGATTAACGGTGTGTAAAGAATTACATCGTAGAATATTCTTAAAATGAAATTGTTAGGTGAAAAGATTAAAGGGCAAAGTGCCTGATTTTGATACCTCGTGCCGAACTGTTCATTCCCGTGAACGATAATTTAAATGCGCTCTGTTATCCGTACGATTGAACACGCGGGTGAACGGCTGTACGATCAACAAAGGCGTAGAAAATACGAAATTACTGCACCAGGGAGAAAAACGGTGGTGTACATCAGAATGACTCGTCAAAGCAAACTTTATTAAATGGCACGTTCCTTCATTTTTAGGAAATGTGCGATGCTCCCCTTCTCCTTTATTATGCTGACGTGGTCTCCCCTGTTCATCAGCAATTTCTTATCCTTAAGGTCTTCGTACACGTCCTTCTGAATGCCGGTGAATCCGTGCTCGTTGCTCACAACAACCTCGTAGTTACCCGGGAACTTGTACTTCGCTCTCCTCAGCGCCTCAACGGCATGCTTAACAAACGCAGGCTTGGTCCTGATGGCCAGCACTCTCTGATTCATACTAACACGCGCACACAACCCGTACGGCTTGCCGAACGCTCCCCGCATTCCGGTCTGCAGCCTGTCAGCACCTGCACAGCTCAGCATTTTGTTGATCCGCAGCACGTTATACGGATGCACCAGCACGCGGTAGTGGTAGCCGTCCTTTCCTGCCGCACCAAACATGTACTTGTTCGCTGTTACACGGGCTGTCTCCAGTGCTTCAGAGCTTATCTGCTCCTTGACCAACGATTTAAGGTAGATCATACACGGGAACTCATCGGCATGTGCTCCTTTCTTACCGATGTCGTGTATCCTTATCTTAGGATCAGGCACACCCCTGCAGTACTTAGACTTGATATATCCCCGATTCTTCTGGTACCGGTAGCATCTTCCTGGTCGTCGTCCCATTCTGAGGGTTAAATTTTTTTAAAAATTTTGGTTTAACAAGAAGGAACGAAATTAACGTTCAAATTTAATGTTCTATGAACTAAGGCTGGTGACAATGATCTGTCCATCGGACCAGAAGAACGTATCTGATTGGATGTAATATTTAATGTTCTATGAACTAAGGCCTGTGATAAGGATATGTCCATCGGACCAGAAGAACGTGTCTGATTGGATATAATTATGAAGACCATAGTTAAACTGTTCTTTAATAAAAGCAGCAGATTTAATAAAAATAGATTTTTAACTGAGACGTATAAAATGGAGAACGCATCGTTTCTTAAGCACGGTGAATGTTCGTTATCACAGTTTTTAAGTGTTGTGTACGATTGGTGGTTAATTTTTCTCTTTTTAAGAAATATTTAATTAATAGTTGATGGTTAAATGATTAACATCCTTTAACAGAACAATTTTAGATGATCACTGTTTTGTAGAGGATTATAAATAAAAAATGTAATTTAAGAGATGAGATTTACTTATCGTTGATATAAGACGAAAAGGACGATTAAACAAAACAAACTAAGAAAATCTATTCTTAAGATACTATTAGGAATAGATTTTTAAAGTATTGAGGATCTTAGTGTTTTGGCGGCAGGAGCGTTATTTATCGTTCTTTTAAATTTCTTTCATATTAAAAACGAGTGTTTTATTCAATCAGCTGTTATCAACGGTTAGGACAATGTCATTATATCATCGTTAGTTATAATTAATTTACCACAGCAAGATAATTCTATTAGAACGTGCAATAAAAGCTGCTAATAACGTACTGGTCATACGTATTACGTGTTTAAACAAATTTAATTTGCGTTATGAATAGTTTTCTGTTTACCTAACGAATTAAACGTGAACTATTCATGTACGTGGTTAGAGACATTTTCATGATTAATAATTGATTAGAGCAGCTGCATACGAACGAACAGTACGTGGTTAGAGACATTTTCACGGTTAATAACTGATTAGTAACGAACAATTACCGCAGTTACTAAAGAGAATAATTTATTTTGTGTTTTATTTGTTTTTACAAACTTTTCAAATTACTTAAGAAAACGATTCATTTAATGCTACGTAAGAATAGCACACCAGCAATTACATTAAAACTTTATTCCTTGTGCATCATCCCTAACGTTCCGCATCGTATACCACCCAAACATGAAATACGTTATTTTACTTGTACACCGGGTGTATAATATTTGGTTAGGTATTGTGCATGAAGAAGATAATTAAACTGAGTTTAAGTAAAAAACGGGTGTATGACACGCTCTTTTATTTAAACGTAATGCTGCCAACGTTGATACAAACGATTCATCTTTATTTCCCCTTCAATACTTCTTAAAAAACTCATCGCTAAACACTCGAGGCTTTTCCACTTTACTTTCATAGCTCTCTCCAATGTTGTTCATCTCTACCATCCTATCCTTTTGCTCCGTTGTACGTAATCTGTTGCTGATCGTATTCATTACCTCTTCAATATCCTTTTCTGTAAGATTCTTTCTTGATTCTTTTTCTATTTCTTGCAGTCTTTCTACTATTCTGTGTAGAAATTTATTTTTGTCTGTCATTTGTTATGGGCACATTTAGAACTACGAATTTAAGGGAAAAGGTTATGAAAGGTATTATGAATGAATGGTGGAGGGTATTACGAAAGGTATTACGAAAGGTATTATGAATGACTAAAATTTAGTATAGTGAATAAAGAATGAATAAGACTTAATAGAATGACTAAAACTAAATAGAATGAATAGAGAATGAATAAAACAACAATCATTATTAATAAAAGAATAAATTGCAGACTTAGTGATCAGATACAGAAAGAAGTAAAAATTATACAACATTATGTAATTTCGCCCTTCAAAATACGCTCAGCAGTTATTTATGATCGATATTTAATGAAAATGCTATTCTCCGTTAAATTTTTTACTAAAAATCTTTTTAATTATCTTCTTCACACGCACTACCTAATCTAACCTACCCTTCTAACCCTTTAGTTCATGCTATCCTCCGCTGATAATTAATTTTCTAACCCCTAAGTCGTTGAAAACACTTCTAAATAATACGTAGACCAGAAGGGTGTGTTTGATTAGGTGGTGTGTATAAAGAAGATAATTAAAATAAACTTTAATAATATGTTGTATTATAAATTAATTAAAGATGGACCTCTTAGAACAGACGAGTCTCATAGAATGAACTAAATAACAACGAAGAAACGTGCTAACACATACTTTCTCAGGAGAGTGTGTTTGGTTAAGAAATGTGTATGAAGGAGATGATTAAACTATTCTTTAGTTGAAGAGGTAATTATTAAACTATTTTAGTAAAACTAACCTTTAGTTGTAAAAATGATATTTTATTCATTTTAATAAACAGAATAGCTCAGCTGGTGATAAAAAGAGTAACGATTAACAGAAAATATTAAAAATAAAATAATAATAATATTTTATGGTGATTACTAGGAAGATGAATTAAAGTAAGAAAATTACCGTTACACACACTGTAAAATAGAAGGAGATGGTAAATATTCATTCTTACATAGGAAATAAAAGAAATTTTCTGCAATCACTACGAAAGAAGGAGTTTCTTTTAGATGTTCTAACACTTTTTTTAGCTAAAGGTCGTTTTAATTATCTCCTTAGAATGTCATAACACTAAAAATAAAATATTTCTCAGTATAATGATATTTCTCAGTGTAATGAATAACAATGCTTTAATGATGTATTTTGGTCTACAACACTCTCATCGCTTAAACAACCATTGATGAGCATGATCAGTGCAATATTCGTATAAAATGGCACATGCTCATTAAATTAACCTTTTCAGATAAAACGGCATTTCTTTCTTTACGTATTCTATCAATTTGTAGTAATCGCCGTTAATTTTGTTTCTTCTAACTATTTTGGTACTTTCAACCTCGTAGAACGCGTCCACAATTTCTTTGTCACTTACATTTTTCATTTCATTTACCTTAAAAAGAAATTCCTTCATTGTATGCACCAATTTGTTTCTATTGAGGCCTTTTTTGATCCAGCACAGTATAATGGCGATATGCAGCGGTTTAAACAATTTTAAGAAACCGTAAAAATTGCACCGTGGTATTTCGTACTTATACGACAGGTAAACGTTTCTGATCGCATCCACAGGCATTTTACATCCCCTCAGGTAACCAAAGAATATTTTAACGTTGTTGAACCGTGAACGGATTCTTCTCTCCATTTGTTCTATTGCCATCGCATTCCTCGTAATAAGAAACGTAAAATTGGTGCAATCCTCTAATTCGTAGTAGAGCGTTTCATTTCTGGCGTGGTCTACGTCCACGAAACGTACGCTCTCATGTTCCTTTAGGTACCACGTTTTTATAAACATCCTGATAACACTTTCGATGTACGGATCGATGAATATTAAAAGGGCGTGGTGCTCCTCGCGTGCAATTCTGGCGATTGTCTGCATTTGATCTGCAAACTGCTCTTTTATCTCCTTTCGTGCTACTTCATCAAAATCTGATCCTTTCTCTATAACATCCTCAATAATTGTGCGTGGCAACAATTCGCCTAGGGCGTTCTTATCGGCCGACCATTCTGTGCCTACGTTTATTTGTCCTCGTTGTAATTCTTCCGAAGTATTACCGCTCGTTTTATTTGGCATATCATTCTGATTAGAACCATTTTCTGTTTTATTCTGCTGTTCAGCTATTCCATCCTTTAATCTGCCGTTTCTCCGTCCAACAGCGGTTTTACCTGCTGGTCCATTTAATTTTTCTTTTTTCAGTGCACGTTCAGCAGTCCGTACCGCCAATTTCTCTTCATTTTCTAATTCCTGTTTTACATTTTTAATTCTTAGACCAACCGTACGGTTGCCAAAAATGTTATTTTTCGTAGAATTGGTTCGCGATTTTATTCTAACCACAGGACGAACGCTCGTCTTAACGGATCTTACACGCGTATTTCCTGCGTTTGGTAGTTTTACGCACATTTTACTCCTCCTAGTGCAATTTGGTTTCTCTGAAAAGGCAGCGCCTGTACAAACGTTTTGTTCCGCATTCACTTGTTGATTGGCAGACCTGCACGTTTCCTCATTCACGAGCGCGTCCTTGTTCGTTAATTGCAGGTTTCTTGCGTTTCCTCCGTCATTTAAATTTTCTTTGTTGTCTCTATTTACGCTCTCCTTTCTCTTTCCTAAAGAAAGTTCTATCCTCCCTCTCTTCCTCTTACATTCATCCCTATTTTCATCATTCTCGGCTACTTGGCAGTTTAACACTCCATCCTGTACTACAATACGAATATCACCAGCAGTCTGTTCTACGTGTTTCTCTGTGCCTTGTTCACCCGTATTAGCCTGTGCCAGTAATCGTTTCTTATTATTCTGTGCCCGTAATCCAACCGTACACGATGTATTTTTATTTTCTTTTATTTTTTTCCTCACACTCAGTGTTATTCTCTTTCTTCTCATTACGATAATTTAGCCTGTGATTCTGTTCTACCTGCGAAGGGTGGTTCATTTACAGGGAGAGATGTAAAAAATTGAGAGGATAGTGTTAGAAATTATTTAAAACGATCTTTTAAACAAGAAAGAAAAAATAAAACGTTTGATATTTTAAATGCCAATTTAAAATTTACTACGTAATTATCTGTGTTTAGTGCAGCTTAGCCTGTAAACTTAGCAGTTCAATAATTTATTGTCTTTTACACCACCAATACGAATTATTTCTTAAAAACGTTACAATTACTCTCGTGCTGTGGTTGAAATGAGCACTAAGAAATGAAAATTAGTAAAATTACAATTTATCGTAATTTTAAAGGTAGACCTGATAATTAAACGTATTATAGGACAACGTTGTTAAAATATGCTATGCTTTAATTAAACCTTATCATTTGTTATTACCTGTTCAACGACCAGTCTTTCTTGTGAAAGACAACGTTCTATACACGGAGTATCAATGATGTACTTGTATTGTTCGTTAATCTTAAACTATGACGATTTAGTCTTTAAGGCTGTTGTTCAGTGCACTAAGAGTGTTTGTTTAATATTTTAAGATGTTAATTGAACAGGTCTTTAGAAAATTATTAAAATTACCATTTCATTTTTATTACGGGTCCTTGGATAGAAATACACGAAAAAGTTGATCAGGTGTTATTTTACAGCATTCACAGGTACAAGCAAGGCAATCTTATCGTTATTTGCACTATAACACTAAAGAACGATTACACAGCACACTCTATCCTTATAATACACGTTAATACGTTCTATCCCTTCTCTTACAGCATATGTTACCAATACGTTAGTACATTCCATCTCTTCTCTTTAATACACATTAATACGTTAGTACAAGTGACAGTAGATTCATTTTTCGTATCCTCTCGTTCCTTCGCTTGCTGTTCAATTTTCATGAAATTAAAAAATTTTAGCGCATCCCCATGTCGTGGGCTGTACAAGAAGTGCCGGAGTGCAAATTGTTCAATAAATTCGCGTGCAAGGGCGTAGAGGTAAACGACATAACGCTCAAGCCGTTCATAAACGTTGAGTCGACCATCATCGTGCCACACACTGCCAGCAGGTTGCAACGGCAGTACAACGGGAAGAGCCGCATACCTATCACGGAGAGATTTTGCTGTTATATGATGAAGAAGGGGAGGAACAGCGGCAAGAAGCTGCTGGCCATGAGGTGCCTGGAGGATGCATTCACAATTGTGCACATTCTGACGGGGCAGAACCCGCTGCAGGTGTTTGTCGATGCCATAATTAACTCTGGGCCAAGGGAGGACTCGGCACGTATTGGTCGTGGTGGTGCAATGAAGAGGACATCGGTTGATGTATCTCCGACCAGGAGGCTCAACATCGCCCTGTTCCTTTTGTCAAGGGGCATTAGAGAATCGGCAATGAAGAACGTTAGAACGTTTGCTGAGTGCATTGCTGAGGAGCTCATTGCTGCTGCAAAGGCATCGCCCAATTCGTATGCGGTCAAGAAGAGGGATGAGATTGAAAGAGTTGCAAAGTCTAATAGGTAAATCTGCATGGTTTAATGAATTATCGTTTTTATGACACGGGCGGTCAGACCATGTCGTATTTCTGGTTCGTTTTTAAAGACCTTACCGGTACAGACAATCAATTGAGAGGGGCCTTGGAAGAAAAGGGGCATTCCTCATGTGATTGCACATTCTTAGTGTAATTGCAGAACAAATGCGTAAAATTGCAGAACAAGCGCTTTCCTTTTATTATTATGATGAGGACCAGGACGTGTTTGTATTGGCTATTCCGGTTTCTTTTAGTGCACCAGTCCCCCTTAACTCCTGTGCCCAGAATCATCTCTATATCTCTTTTTTAAAAATTTACGGTATTTTACTATTCTAGGTCTGCCCAATGATCCGAACATCCTTTTTTCCTGAAGGTTCATTTAATTGCAGGCTGAGCGTCCTTTACCAACCCTTTCAAATCCAAAATTTTGGTTTAGAGCGGCCGCTCATTTTTTCCTTTATTAAAAGTTAGTTTAATTATCACCTTATAACATATCATCTAACTAAACACACTCTTCTGGTCCGCTGAGACCAACCATGGTTACCGGCCTTTGGTTCATGGAGGAAATTAGTGCGCCGCCTCGCGCGCACCATCATAACAACAGAAAGGTATGTTGCAACCGCAGCAGTGACCTCAACACGCAAGTCATGACTTGCGTGACACCCCCCTCCCAGGAGTATTCGAGGAATTCCTCTTCTCAGGGATTTTCATATATGTTTAGTTCCTGGCATCCTAACATCCAGCCAAGGAACCTTGATCTAGGTTCGGCCGATTGTTCAGATCTCCATAGGAGATGCCATGCGGTTTCCCTTTCATATCCCTCCCGCAGAATGGGCATTTTCTCCCGTATGCCGGGGCGCCGCTCATAATTCTGAAAAAATTTTCACCCTTCTGTTCTTAACATGCGAACTGAGGTCATAAAATACAACGAAGATTTAAAGACAAAATTTATAGTTAAAAGAAAAGCATACGGCAAGGGAAGTAGAAGCTGTCGATCTTGTTTTACTCACAACGGACTTATCAGGAAATACGGATTGAATATGTGCAGGCGGTGTTTTAGGGAATATGCGAATGATATTGGTTTTAAGATTTACGATTAAAGCAGGTTGATTATCTACGCTGGTTTTATTGCTCGATCAGAGTGTTTTATGGTTTATGTTGGCTAAACATGGTCAGGTTATGTTTCGCGTCTTAGATGATGAAGTGATCGATGCTAAATGATATTATTTTAGAGTGTAAAGTAAAGAATGTATGTGATAATCTGTTAGTTAGGGAACGTTATCGTTTTATTTACATCTGTTCTTGTGCACATTTCTATTTTACAACGATGAACTCGTATTGCAAGCAACTACAGTCTCTACAGCTTTTTAGAACATTTATTGAGAAGGAAAGGCATTTTAATATGGAATGGGATGCTTTACGGTGGAGGATTGTACATTTTATGGTATAGTATCGTGTAATATAATTAAAGTAAATTTTATTTTAAAACGTATGTTTAAGGAAATAATTTCGTATGTGGTTAGAAGTGTAAATTCTTATCACAAAATCATATTTTATATTCCTTTCCAATTATATTCATCCTTTATAGTCGTATTACTCCGAAAAAATTTGTTTCCATTAGTTTCTTTGGGGCGGTGTTAAAATTCAATCAATAATGATGGTATGGATGAAACTATCCTTTCCTCATATTACACGGTATACGCGAGATTCCTTCTATTCGTATGTCTGTTTGATTAAATATAAAGAATGTGGTTCTACAATTTATTTTTTCTAATATTACACAGTATACGCGAGACTCGTTCTATTCGTATGATTTTGGTCATTCTTATACCATATAAATACCTTCTGGTGCAACTGAAGTATTTATTTTATGGATTTACAGACAGTGGTATTTCAAAAAATGGCGAAAGGTTGGTGTAACTTCATTAAAATTTATTTTAACTTTCTTTTATCGCCACACTCTAATAAAATTATTTTCATGTACTATATAGCAGTAGTGATCGTAAAATTAATCTTTATATGAGATTAGCATGCTTGGAAAATCTTTGATAAGAGATAATTAGGTAGATGCTGAATATAAGAATTAATACGATAGGAAAGTTTTTATTTGTCATCGATATTTTTATTTTTCTCTTAAACTGACCAATCGTTTTGAAAGTTATCCTTTTATTAACTTTGATGGTGCTGATGACTAACGATTTTTGAAAATGCTTTATGAATCAAATTTACTTATCTATAAATCGTAAATTTGTTTTTATCTTTTGGTGTACAAAAGTGTAAACGAGTCGTGAACTGTAAGCAAAGAGTTAGTAAAGGATCTTAGAATGAAATTCGTTTGAATAATGAAACGTGTTTCATGTTATATATAATGACTAAAGAATCAATTGAGATATAACTGTACTTTTATTGCTCATCTACCCTTTTAATAAATACCTAATGATCCAAATTTTCTAATTTCAATTTTAGAATCAGCTGCAAGGCACCAAATATTATTTTCTTCTTATTTCGCTTGGTTGCGACTGTTTTATCAACAAAATCAGAGATCGCCAGCAATCCCAAATTTATAGCCGTTCGTCGCCTTAACTCGCATTCTGAATGCAGAACTTTCTTTGCGTGGCTTGATAACGTGTTTTTCTGTGACTTTTTCTTTCTCTCACTCAATTCATCAATTATACTTATGAGATAATCGAGATTCTTGTATTCCTCGTAATCGCACGTTCTTAACTTGGCCTTGAAGTTTTTATACAGTGTTTTGAGCTCTTGGACAGTTCTTGATTTAGATTTATTACCAGTGATAAATTCGTGTACGAGAAACTCGCTGTCTTGGTCAGTCTGAAAGTGTTTCGATTGGGGATATAGTACTTTAATGCGTGCTGCATTATCACTTTCTATTGGCATATCAGGATTAGCATACATGTAGTTGCTATTTTTGCCATGACTATACAAATAGCACAATGGATATCTATTCACTACCTTTCTGTCTTGTATAAAACCTTCTTCGTTGTTTTTCTCGTATGTAGAGTGATTTAACCTAAATACTTGTTCTTTACTCCTCTTGTCCGTATAATATAGACTAGTGTTATTCGTATTATCACTGCTTGTGTATAAAGAACTATCTGGGAACTCCGTAAAAGACACGGCGTCCTTTTCAGAATTCATATTGTCAATATCTTTGTTATTATAATAAATATTTGATTGTATATCGCTGTTAGTGGCATCATTTGCCACGTCTTGTGATGCGTGCTGATATTTAGTATCACTAATTTTAAGACTTGCCATTTTATATTCTTCTTGTAGAACGTGTGTATAGTAAGGATTACTCACAATATTTCCTGAATTATTAGAATATTCATCTGTACGAAAACCTTGTGTTCTCATTATCTTGTCCATCTGAGTCTCTGCATTCTCATAATATATTTCATCATCTCTTTTCTGTTTAGCACTGTATATACGATTCACGATATTTGATCCAAACTTTTTTGGTTTATTTGTTATATATAAGTTATCATCTGGTCTTTCGTTGTCTATTTCTGTAGCATTAGCGTTGCAAGACAGCTCCGTGTCCTTTTCATTTCTATTTTGGCTTATTAAAGCGGGACTGTTCCTGCTTTCCACTTTGAACGCTTCATACACCAATTTGTTGTTTCTGAGTGTCATGTTTTTAGTGGTCATATGTTCATCGTTTAGATATCTAATATCATAGTTATACTTTTTCAGTGTTGCTGCATTATTAACCTCATCTCTCTCAAAGACAGCTCTCTCAACATACTTCGTACTATTATCATACTCTTGTATCATTTTGTCTTCTGATCTGTTGTATTTGACTGACATTTTGGCTAAGATGTCTAGCTTTCTGAATTTTGTCATGCGACTATGAAAAGCTTTTCTCTTATAGATCTGATATGACATTTATTGCCGTCATAATATGATTAAACTCTTTTAATATCAAAGCATCTTACTAATTGTTTGACATGTCATTTTTCCTATAATGTATTATTGATAATTTTTAAATAAATGTCATTCAAAAGTCATTATGATAAATTGAGAGGAAAAAATAAAAATGAGAGGCTATCGTATGTAATAATCTCTAAAATGACAATTTCTTACTGAAAAATAGCACAAAATATTCAAAAGTAATAAACCGATAGGATGAAAGGTTGTAGTATCAGATAACAAACTCATGTACGAAAATATGACAGATATGAAATATAGACAGAAAGAACTATATATTCATTGTAGTGCGATATATATTATATAATTTATACATATGTAAGTGTTTGCAACAATTTTTTAGTAACACGAGAAAATGATAGTAAGACTTCTTTAAGATTTATCTTAAGTTCAAAATTGTGATTCTGCTTCCAAGCTACTCGTGAGTGATGTTAATTTTCGTATAATTACTTTTTCGTACCTGTCATTTTATACGCAGACTATTTTTGAACAAATCCATTTCGGTATCGACCATTCTTCCACTGAGAAAATACATCCGAATTTATTTTTAATGATAAATAATGGTAGAAAATTGAGTTGCTCAAAGTTGTAAATCCCTCTAATTATCACAGTTTAACAGCAAATAATTTTCTTAATTAATATTTCTTTGCTTAATTCTTGCGAAGTGTATATTTCAAAAGTGATCAGAGATGCCAAGAAATGTCAAAAAAAATCGAAATAAAATGTAGTTTCCGAATAAATTAAAGTTTAACCAATTTTTAATGGCTGTTTACATTTTTTAAGAATGAAGCATAGCATTTTCACTTCTGCCACTTGGCTCAAATTTGTTTTGAATAATGAAAAGTATACGATGGTCCATACGTATACATTTTATACAATGCATTATATCACACTTTTACTTATTGTTATACAAGAAAGAAGAATTTAATAACATTAATTTTTATATTTGCAATGATGTAATGATGATATTGTGACTTTATACCAGCAAGCGTGCATCCCCGTCACAGTACAGCTCTCTTTTTGGCAACAGATTCCCAAATCAAGCATGATATCGGTGGATCATTTGTATATTGAAAAATAATTAAAAATAAATATTTCACTCAACCTATCTATCGTGTTTAAAGATAATGTTTATGAAAACGGATGCGTACTAGGACATAAACGTGTTTAACGGTAATAAAACACAGTATACGTAAAATAAAATAAATAGCATTATTTACTGCATCCTTCTTTACAGTTCTTTTAAAATTCTTACTTGGTGTTTATTCGTAGAGCTCTGAAACATTTTATCATTTGTGCAATATTAATTAACTTCATAATAAAAATATAATTTTTACCATCGAACAACATTAAATGCACGCTATTTCATTTAATAGTGATCTATCGTTATGTCTATAAGACTATATTGTATAAGCATTACATAATGCAGATGGATGTTTTTTAGGCATTTACTAGCAAATCGAGTTTAGCTTCTGTTAATGATGGGCTAGTTAGCCTTTAAATCAACATTTATTTCAGTATACACTTAAGTTTAAGGTGTATCATATCAACTATTTCTGTGTAACCTGTACTTTCTCATTGTAATATTTTTTGTTAATAGAACTGAGTAGTGCGGCGATTCTCTATTAACGAAGTACAAACTACAACATTGATGTGATTTACATTTATTTTAGAATGGAGGATGTTAAACCGTAGATAATGATAAATACGCCAGATGACTATTCTATATTATAAAAAGTGTCTAAATAGAGTTAATTTATTTCTCTGTTAAGACCGATGATTTATTGTGCGGCTCTGCGTTTAAGCTTAACTAGCGATACTTATGGAAATGTTCTATACACGGATTTTGTGACGTTTGATTTGATATTAAAAATAAAAAATGAAATTGAAAATAAATGTTGATTTTTGTTCTAAAAAAGGATACGTATAAGTTTTATGTCATTTTCAACTTTATTGTGTGTTTGTAGTTTAAAAGGTACCTATGATACAATACAGATTATTTCGTCGATATTTCGTGTTAATTAATGCATTAATGGTTGTAAATTGGAATACGTGCGTTAATGTTGGAGGATTAGTTATTAGCTTTTTAAAATAAACTCTTTCTGTTTTTTAAAAAGAGAATACTCTACTATCCCACTGGAAATAGTTCAATTAACCTATAATATACAATGAGTATTCTTGCTTGGATTAAATGTCAAATATTTCTTTGGTGGAGTAAATATTTTTTTGCGTGGCGTTTACTTAACTTTGCTCGTCGATAATATGCATATTATTCTGCATCTTTAATATTTATCGTGTTTTAGATTAAACGCTAGAATAAAACTTTTGCGCTTTTATACTTCTGTTTTTTCATTGCATATGAATCATAGCTTGTCCTGTATCAAGCAAAATTTTTTATGCCGTAGGAAGCCAAAACCTTTACATCGTGTTAATACGTTAACTCCAGTAAACACATCGTGACAATCTTTCAATACCTTTTTAGAATATAATAAAGTTAAAAAGCGCCAAAAATAACTCTCATCGACACAAGCTCACTTGGAATGATTATATCCGGTATATATCGGCTCCAAGAATATGGACAATCCGGTCATTTTTTAAATATCCTTTTTATTAATACGAACATCCTGCCTTAATGATCATAGTAAAGCAGATATCATAAATTTTTTGTTTTAATACCGCCATAGGAGTTCGAAACAGTGTAAATTTCGTTTTCATTGTTGTATGAATCAATTTTCACTGCGAATACTCCTATATCTTGGTTTCGGCCACTACGTAAATCACAAGATTTTTTGAAACTTTTACGTGCATATCGTATGCCATAGCCTAATAGCAGAATGGCAATAATGTATAAAAACATAATAACGCAAATAAATACCTTCGGGTGTGTTCTGATTATTTCATCGAGCGCTGAATCAACAGTGTTTCGAAACCCGCATTCTCTAATCATTTCAGATATGTTTTTTGCTACTAATTCTTCATGAGTAAGAGTATGTGTTTCACTCATATGAGTAATGGGTGTTCCTCTGCTGCTAAATGAAATGTTTCCTTGATTGGTAAAATTTAAAATTGAGACCATTTGCTTATTATGTAAGTTGACCGAGCCATGATATTTTATAATATAATAAAACGACTGGTTTTTATAGTAACGGTGGTAGTACTATTTTATTCTTTTAGCCACATCTAACCTCAAATATACATTTAAACGTATTTGAGAATTAAAATCTTATGTTAGCTGCAGCAAATGTTGTTCAGATATATCGTTATCTTTGAATTAATGGCTGCATTTAAAGAATAATGTTTATATACCTAGAAAATGTTGATGTTTCATTAAAATATATAATTCTATATACGGTACGTATTTAATAACTATAATATGAAGCTTTTGGCAATAAGGTTGCTGTATTTCAATGTAAGAAGAATAACAGTCTGGAAATAATGCTACCATCCATGAACCAAAGGTCGGTGGCCAAGGTCGATCCCAGCGAACCAGAAGAGTACGTTTGGTTAGGTAATGTGTATGAAGCAGATAATTAAATTAACTTTTAATAAGAAAATAAAGCCAGCAAAATTAATTGTGCCCTTTGATAAAACTAATTCATAGAAATAGACAGTTCAATGATATGAGTTATCAGAAAAAACATTTAATTTTACGTTTAATCCGGTGAATAC
Source organism: Trachipleistophora hominis (assembly GCA_000316135.1). Classification (NCBI taxonomy): domain Eukaryota; kingdom Fungi; phylum Microsporidia; family Pleistophoridae; genus Trachipleistophora; species Trachipleistophora hominis. The sequence continues at coordinate 67,071 of JH993857.1, read as the reverse complement.
CACATAAAATACCACATAATTATGTTGTTACAAACTAATTGCGCTTAAATACAATAATAACATCATGAGATTATCTGAGAATGGAAATTATAGTTTCATCGTGTAATTTGATCGCTTACAGATTATTAGAAATCAAATAATGCTTATTACAAGAAAATACTAATTGCGAATATTACATTGGCGCTTTTATTGTAAATATCTCTTCGTTTACTATCTTCATCACTTTCGCCGCATAAGGTATTATTATAATCATCAACACGTTCACAAGATGCTTCGTTTTTTTCATTTTCTTAATCATTTGTTTCACTAAATGCACTTATATCGTGCATAAGAACATGTTTAAAAGGATTAATAATGCTAATACAACCCAAATATCTTTAAATATCATTTTTACCAATTTATGATATGATCACCGTCTCAGAATTTGGTGAACAAGCTTTAATATCTAATTCATTCTCATGCTACCATATGTTTTCTATGCAGCATTTTTGACATGAAGTTAAGTTGGAGTAATAAGTAATTTAAAACATTCCCAATGAAATAAAACATTTTATTTCATTGATGAAAAGCGAAAACAATCGCTATATGCTAACAAACCAGGTAATGTTATATGATACAATCAGCCTTGTGTTATTTTTTTATTTATTTTGGTGATGCTGAATGAAAAGTTCTAACCTAAATTTATATATAAACTATAAAACGCGTTTAGCTATTTATAAATGATCATATTTCACAGTAAAATATTTAAAACGCAAATTAGTACAAACCAATCATCGGGGCATTCACACGTATGAATTGTGATCCTTGAAAATACACATGTTATAGAAAAAAATTGTAAATAAATCCTGTAAATGTTCATCATTTATAAGTATAAATGATATAAGTATAGCGCTAATGTAAATATTCCATATATATTGTCTTTTTTCTCATCACTTGTAAGTATCATTAAAACCTGATCAATTAGACTCGTCCATCTATCAGCCTTCGTCTATCGAAAACGACCTTATTAACGTATATTAGTTCAAGACTGCAAGATGAATGCGATTTTTTTAATGAATGATTTAATTCTGTTATAAGTGGCATAGCAATAACTTATAATTGCTTCACGTCAAGGTTTTTCACAGCAAAACGAATTTTAAGTTACAAATTTATAGTTATACTTTTGCTTCTGCAACATTCGTTATATATTTAACACTCTCTATCTTCATCTATAACCGTTTGAAGTTAAAATCATATATTAAGCAATATCATCCATTATCAAATGTACTGAATTGTTACACAAATACGTTACAAAAATTATTATAATGATTATTTTACGTGGTTCATTATAATACTATATTATCACCATATGCCTGTACGGATGCATGCCGTCAATTATAACTAAAACAAAGTTAAAAACTTGGCAACAGCGGTTCCGATCAAAATGTTAAATAACACCGATATGTTATTTCTTATGTTAAATATTAAAATGACAATCTGATCTCATGATTAAAATAAGATTTGCAATGTAAAATAGAACAAGTTTCAGAGTATAACCGGAAATAATTATGAATGTATGATCTCTGAACAAATACAGCTACAAAAAGAGTATCAATGTATAGTGTGAGGTAATAAACGCTGTTGTAAAAAAATATATGACTGCTCATGATAGATTGAAAATATAAATTTCAGTTCTCTATTATCCTTTGATAACAATAAATTTACATCACACAGCAAAAAAATTCTATGTTCAATATAAGGAAAGATTAAATTGAAATTAGTATCTGCGGTAATAAAAAGATTACCGGTCTAAGTATGAAAATTAAAACAAACACCAAATAACACGTTTTATTTCAAATATTAAAAATGCAAAGTTACAAGATAAAAAATTAAAAACCGCCATTGACACAAGATGAGATGTTATCAGTGCTGTAAAACAATCAATACATGCCATGTTGTTGTGGATTGTTGCTGTAGACCAAAGTATGACCAGTAGCAAAACCAAGAAGAACATGTAAATCATGTATAGTGTTCATAAAAATTTGAGTATCCAATAAATATATGAGACTGAACTGTGCCAGGTTCTAAGACATTTTCACAAGATTTATTCAAAGATCGTAATTGAATATCTTTACAAAATTATGGAGGGGTCATCGTTATGAACGTCATTTGGAAAACACTCACTAGATTGCTGCTCTACTTCACAACGTATATTGTCTTGAACCTGGCAATAAAATATCAGGAGAACAGCTATTTTTCCTTGTTTGCTATATTCTATGTGTTATGTCTCCTTGCGGAATGCATACAAAAAAGAAAATCGTAAGCTTCAAAAAATCAAGCACAATAGAAGTTCTATTGACATTTATGCTGTCATTGGTTGATTTTGTTATAATTTACCTAGTTTACCAGATGGTTTCACGACAGTCACACATAATTTTTGTGCTATTTACAGTCACACTGGCGTATATCTGCCTAATATATGATCGAGAGCAAAATTTGATACTTATCTTCATGGTGTTACTTATGGGAGCAATCGTGTACAATATGGACACTTACACGACATTCGGGTCGGCACCAATCGATGAAATTTTTGAAAGTTTTATGGTGGAAAAAAAGCAGAATTATGCAATCTTGGCAGTTGTAAGCATCATTTTCAGAATTTTATTTGCTGATTTCCTGATTGCTCACCATGCTGTCTCTTACACCGTGTATTTATTGTTATTTTCAATTTTTGCATTCGTAACAACTGCCAATGAGCTTTACAGATTAACGATTACTTACACCCAGATTTATATCGTGATAGGAGCTGTTTTGTCTGGTATAATGCATGCTACAACAGATTTATGTGATTTTGGAAGCCTTGATCGTGTGCTACTGGTGTACGCAGCTATAACTGTCTTTATTACCTTATACCTGCTCGATTCCAACGGATACGTAATCATTAAGAACCCACAAGAAATGGTTTATCCGCTGCCGAGTAAGCCAATCATATTCTTTATCACAGCGAATATGGCTATTCCATTCTTATATCCGGTGTTCGCTCATTTTTTCCTCTAACAAGCATATTCAGATTATATTTCTTTACTTCATGGTAAGAAATGAATACTAATTAAAATACAGTTAAATCTTCCTACCCAATGCTAGTTGTGTTATTTCTTTTACAAAACAGAAGACTACATTAGTATATTTTTATACTTTTTTCATCTTATTTATTATAGTGTTCTTAACAACTCGCTCTTTTCTATAAAAGCTTTTTTTGAAGAAACATATTAATTAACAATTCAACATTCCTCTATAGACCTAATAAATTAATTTTTAGCAGATGATAGCATTTTCACTAAACATCGAACATGAATGTTTGTTGAGTGATCTTTGGAACATTAAATTGTGTAATAAGTTGTAAATTGTTATTTATTACGAATATTTACAACACAATTCTTTGATTTTTTCATTAATTGTTCAATCAGCATGAGAGCTGACCTTTTATTAGTATTTCTAATGGTTTTTTGCAAATATATAACGCTTTTATAATATTTTAGCAACCAAATTAATCATATTTTATTATTGTAGTGCAGCTCACGCTTATTTATTCGATCATTGAAACCTGAGAATGACCGTATAATACTACAACATCCATTTGGAGTATCACATTGGGATGGTATTTTATTCTATTGTGTTTGAAACTCGCATCTAGCAAAAATCGCTGCTTATCAACGTGCGTTCACTAAAGTGATTATACATCATAGCACCATTCCAGGGCAAAATTATGTATTGCAAGCTTCATTCTATCCTTGCACTCAGTCTTTTGACGTTACATTGGTACATTGGGAGAACAGTCATCGTCATATTACTTCCACGTCATAGCTGATAAATAGAAGTGAAGCAATGTGTCTTAATTATTAACCTTCATATTTTTTCACCTCATCACAATTCCTAAACTGTGTGTACGTGGTAATGCAAATTATTTTCAGACATTTATAACACTTTGAGTTTAAGAAGTTTTGGCCCTGTTGGCAGTAACGATTCGTACAGTTTACCACACAACAATAAACGATAATACACTTAGTCACCATTTAATTATCCTCAATTAGGAATGTTAACTGTAGGTCTTTAAATAAATTTTTATGAAAAACAAAAATAATCCTTTACTCAAAAAAATAAGCTAAGTCTAATTTAAATTGATCCTTTATCGGTGTAATGTGTAACATGGTCAAACAAAATTTTAAATAAATGTATGGTTAATACACAAACATTGTATTAAAGAGAATATTAGTGAACAGATGTCTTTCTTACCATATTAAACCAGTTTGTCTTTATTTTAGAAAAAATACTTTTATAGTAAAAATAAAGAAAAAACGGTCACAAAACGTTTCAATACGATATGATATATCACCACACAACTCTATTCAACAACTAAAACAGCATAACTTAATTTATAATTGATCAGAGCAATAAAAAATTATTAGCGTTAGTATTAGTTTATTTTTGATCAATTAAACGTACAAACATACAAAATAGATCCAAGAAGGACATCCTCTCATTATCACACTTTCATTGCTGAGTTAGACGGCAGTATTGCAAACAAACGAATGATTAAGCGAATCAATTTACAATTAGATAATGATTAATTGTGGTTCATAGCACAATGCAAACACACGAAATGCTATTCATAATTTATATACGACAGAAACTGCTCCACAATTGATATTTAACAACGGCTTACACAATGAAACTGGTGCTGTGGCATTCACAGGCACGTTAACAGTAAATCATTTGCAGTAAATCGTTTATTTTGCTATTCAAGCCTATTTCTTCCCACTATTTTCACCTTTAGACTGCACCAGCAACACTCTACAATACCATCATTCTCCATTTCCAGGTCATATCTGTGTCCACACTGGCAGAGCGCCCTCTCAATCTCATCTACGTTCATTTCTCGCATATTACACTCTTGATACCTCAGCTGGTTCTTCTTGTAGTTGTACTCGCTCGTTATTCTGTAAAGATGTGTGCTGGTCTTTGTTCGGATAGGATGGTACTTTTTGATCGCTCGTTTGTATGCCTGATCTAAGTCATTGTACGTGTAATTCCTATTGAGATTGAGGTATGACATTTTTCACTTTTTTATTTTGTTTTGAATAGGGGCGTTTTATTTATAGTTTTTGATTTTGATGTGACAAATGAGAAACAAACTAGATTCATACTGATTGACAGTTAAACGAAAGCAATGAAGATTAAGGAGGTATTTAATGTATTTGATAGGAATGGGACTGTTTTACTTTCTCTTTCTAACAGCATATATTAAAATTTATGTTAGTTGTGATTTTTAATGAATAAAAAATTGTTATGTAAATAAAATACGACAAAAATTTTACGATATCACATTATGAAACATCATTTTCATGAATGAACAGGAAAATATCGGAATGTGACACATTAGTGAATCATTATTTAAACATGCTGATCTGAAAAGTGTTAGTGATTGATCTGATAAGTAATAAATAATTATAGTTAAAAGATACGCTATTTTTTATTTAAACCCGCTAAAAATTACATTTATGAAATAATTTGTCTATAAAAGGCTTATTTCAGCAAATTAAGGAGAAAGACGTTCTTTAACCGGTTACTAACCGTAACAGATAATATACCTATAAATTCATATCTTAGTGATGTAAAAAAAGATTTACTGGTTAGGAATGCTCTTTAATGAATGGTTAAATGCATTATATCGATTATGGTGTGGAAGATTACGTTAACGCGTATTCAATGAAATTTGCTATTTTTTATTTTAGTTTTTTTCTCTTTTAACTATTTTGCACTGCCTTTGTTTTTCAAAACGGTCCCAAAAATAACTGTACCGATCTATTTTCTCTCAATATGGTTTGTAAAAGTTTGCAAAACGTGGCAATTGCGCAAAAATATGTTATTTTACATTTTTCGTGCAGACGCGAAATAAAATTTTTTATCTTTTCGTGTAAGCTTCTTTGATTAATTTATACACTTCCTAGACACCTGAATAAACTTTTCTGGTGCGTTGGGTATCATTGATGATCCTATTGGTCTTAGATTCACAGAAACTAAATTTTATACTTTTCAGCAAGTTATAATGAGCTGAAGTTGCGTCGAAGAATCTCAAGTATTGAAATTGGAAGTTTTACGATCAAAACAAATATGTTTTAGCGATCAGCTCATATCACCGTAATGTTTTGATGATGAAAGCCCGCATATCATGGTATAATGTTGATATTTATTTCCAAAAGATATTGCTGAATCTCAATGATTCAGACCGCCTTCGTAAGCAATGAGCATATGTCGATTTATTTGAGTAAGGAGTACGGTAAGATTCCTAGCTGGTAATAGCAAGTGGAGGTTTGCGGTCAGACAGGCTGGAAATCTTACCGTGCACCCCGAGAATACTTTGTAATTATGCTGTAAGGCAATCATATTTCAACGTTTTGTTTTTCGATGACTTCGAAGCAATGGGTATGCCTGATAGAAAGGATGCAGTAACTGATTTTATTGACGGCTCCAACGCATTAGACCCGCTTCCCGGTATCTCGCGTGAAAATGTATTATACTTAGCCTGATGAGTGTAACCTACTCTCTTCGACCAGATGTTGTGGTGGTTGCAGTACTAGTATCTGGATAGTTGAGTATGCATTATATTGCCTTCTGTTGGCCTATTTTCGATTTGTACTCTCTCTATATACTTTTAGTATTCCACGTTATCGTTTTAATCACCACGTGACGGATGACGTGTGATCAACAGCTATGACATTATCACAAGATGACAAGCGAATGGGATGCAAGGTGGTTACTGCTGTTTAATTCTATTTTTTGATGTTGCAGTCCTAAGAATGATATACGGAATTTCTGACATAGCCTTTGTATGAAATGGCTTAGGATCAGTCGTGGTAGTTTTTCCTTGATCAATATCTATAAATGAGACGGTAGTTTATATTCAGATTATTTGATCTTTTTGGCAATAAAATATTTTTATTCTATGTTTTAATTACAAATAATAAAAATTTATATTTTATCATTCAACCTGTTTTGTAACACGTTAGATCACCTGTTACCGGCCAATGAGAAAAAATTGAGCAAGTTTTAGCGTAAAACTTTTCATTGAAGAGCTGATACAATACGATGACTGTAAAAAAAATTGATTGGTAACTTCAGAATATGGTTAAACAGGCTTAAAATCATAAAAATAGCTTTAAAGCAAGTAAATTAGATAAAGCAAAGGTAAAGTCGATATTACAATTGATAGATAGTGGTTTTATAAGTGGCTGTTACAATCAACATATATTTACCAGGCAACCATCATTCAATAAGATATTTTTGGTGTAAAAGCCAAAAGGAGGAAAAACTCTATGCTCTTCCAATGAAGCGTTTTATACAATCGAAAAATAACAATAAAAGTCTAATTGTTTTATCTCACGCCCGCTTCATTAGCCGAACAGGAATACCATAACAATGTTTAGCAAATATAAATCATGTTTATTTATTATGATATAAGATTGCTAGTGAGAACATTACAGTAAACTGTGACAAAATATGCTATTAACGTAACTTTTTCATCGTTAAACGGTTTTATGAAATATGTCACCGATGCATCGGCAGAGATTTGTGACAATTGGTAATAAATATTAATAGATGTATTTAAGATCGTGAGCCAATAATTTCGGGATGTATTTGAAAATGCAAGGTCATACTTTATTTTTTATGCTTGCAAAATACGATTACCAGATCGATATTTATCTTCCTGCAATAGAAAAAAGACGATAATGGCAAGATTCAAGTTAATTACAGAAAATATATTTTCAACCAAAAATGCTATCGGTTAGATAATTTTCATCGTACAATTTTTAAACTCTATTCCTTTCCTCTATACGAATATTCTTATTGGTCTAGAGTTTCTGTATGTACTACCGCAATTATTTCGATAAATCTCTCCTCTTAAGGGAATGAATGATAACACATAAATTTCACGTTTTTTCCTTTCTACCTATGATATGACCGTGTAATTTGTTGTCTTTATATGAGTCATCATATTTACGAATATTTCTAGAAAACGGCATAGTTTTTAACTACATGAAGCTTAATACGTTCTTCGACTTTTCTATTCATGTTTTTGTCTATACTACAATGCTATTTATCACTATTGAGACCAAGACATCAATTTAAATGTGCAGACTTCATAATTTTTGTGTATTAGTTAAGATCCATGAAGATGTTTTTTTAAATATTAAAATTCAAAACCATATCGAATGTACAATATAATGCATGGAACAAGACCTATTTTTTAATATAACGTTTTATGTTCATAGTCAAATGAATTGATCATTTATAGTGAATGATTCGTCATTCGTTCTCATTATAAAAAGTTTCCTTAACATAAACGATTTTCTGATCGTAGATAAATGTAATGAGCGTGTTTTATAGGTATTTTGTCTAATCAAACTAGAAATTTGATGAATATCGTTTATCTAGCACTATTACTTTTGAAAAAAAATTATACGAAACAATAAAAATTATACGAAACAATACTTCTAGCTGTAGACCAAGTTATCGCTTGTTAAGTCTTTATATTTGATATTAAATATTTTTAATGTTGTATTATATCTAACAATACTTATTTAAACCTTATTCTTGGGTCTGTTGTATTTTTGCTGGTCACTAAAATGATATGTCGTATGCACTTCCTATCCATCTTCTAGCTGTCAAACTATTTGTTCGTTTCTCTAGATCATCACACGAGGAGGAATGTAACAAAACAGAATTCAAACACTACGTTTCATCTCCACCATAAAACCAGAAAAATTGAGGCTCGCAATGTTGCAACTTGTCATTCTAGTGTACGTCTTATCTATCGTCACATACAACTATGAGCACACATACACCAACATACTCCCACTAACTCATTTGCATCTTACGCGCAATCCCATTTTGATACGTCGTATAACGCCACAAATCGTTATGTCCTCGTATAACCAAGACGAAAACAGTCTTGATGAGGAGAGTGAAGTGCAAAATGATGCAAAGGACAAAGGCGGCTTCATGAAGAAAATGAAGAAAATGCTGAGCGAGTTTGTCGAAGGCGTGACTATCGGAAAGATGCTATTTTTCGGATTTGTAGTTGTTATATGTGTATTGATAGGCTATCAAATACGCAAGAGAGAGGAGCAAAGCAATTATGTGAGATTGCCAAATGCCGAATAAGTATCTTTAGAATTCCAGAGTGATTAAATAAACATTTAGTTAGGAAGTTGGTACGAATACGTTCTTTGGTAATCGGTACTCCAATCACTATAGTGGTTTAAAGCAACACTAAAATTCTCCTTTTATGTAAGAAAAGAAAGATTTTTTCTCTAAATGGAATTCTGAAGACACGATTGCTTTAAACATTTATCACAAACCATTAAAAAGTAGTCTTTGTGGTCCATAAATGTAAAAATTTTTTTCATATGTGAATTATTTAAGCTAAAAGAGTCATAAAAGTTGGCTTTAAAGCAAGATTTTAAATATAACTGTACAAATGGTGTAAAATGAATTTGCCGAGTTTAACAAGGTCAATACGATGTATGTTCGTGCATAATTTGACTTGTTATATAAGTTAATTTATGCTTGTTATCTTCTGAAAATTTCATAGAAACTCCGGTATAATAAAACCATCAATGTTTCATATGATGAAAAGTATTGATTATAGAGATGTTCCATCGTACATACATAAATACGAATTATGGTTGTTACATATGCAAGAGTTTTTCCTGTACAATAACACATTAAGAGAAGGTGCTGAATGATTTAAAATTTTTTAAAAGCTCATTTAATTAAATTTTTATGTCCACCAACACTATCAAACGAATTCTTCCGGTGTGCTGAGCATCTACCACAACCTATACGGCCTTTGGTTCACGGATGGACAGAAATTAAATGGAAGATACAAGAACACAGTGTAAATATTAAGTTAGATAAATTGTACGCTTACCATGTTAGGATAAATCGTTGGATGAGCGAGTGTTATAAATTCGCATACACTCAAGGATAAAGACTTTAATAACTAAAATAGTTTGATCTGTCATATAATTGAAATTGTTGACACGCTTTGATTCACTTCTAAATTTAAAATCAGTCACGTTTATGAAATTAACTAACAAGGCACAGTTGTACGATAGAAAGATACGAATATTGTATAAATAACGTTTTTATGAAATGAAGGTTGACTCCAGCGGATCATAAGAGTGTGTGTATGTGTTGCGAAAGATGGATAAATAAAAGCAGTTTTAGATAAAAAAATGGTACTTTAAAATTAAAAACAACTTTCATTCATTAAATAATTCTTATTGTGGGAAATAGCCATGTGAATAAAAGACTAGAAAAATTGGATGCGGTAGTTAAAGGTACGAAACAACAGCTAAAAACTAAAAATTTCAAGGCTGCGTGTATAAACATTATAAGATACCAAATTATTTCTTTTTTTAATATATAATTGCCTGTAAATCAACATTTCAATTATAATTCTGCGGTTGATCTCTTTTAAGGCTAATATTGTTTATCGAATTACATTTACAGACAAATTCTACATAAAACACTATCTGTGTTCACCGTTTCATCAAACTTGGCCATACTTTTAACATATTTTACTTTTTAAACAATATGTTCGAGGTTTTAGTTACCATTTTATGGGAACGGGAGCTTAATTTTCTCTAAAGTCTCAAAACAGTAATCCTGCATTCACAAACACTATGCCGCATTTTTAATGTTTTGCGTCGTCTTATAAGAATCTTTATTTTGAATTAGACAAAATTTATCTATCATGCTTCTTTATTACTAGGCCGATGGCAATTCTTTAAGATTTTCTTTTTAAAGATTAATAGAAAAGTGGTTTAGTAAAAGACTGTGCGTAAAAAAGAGAATTAGTAGTAACTACATTCTAAACCAATTGGAAAGCTTTAAGATAATATTGTAAATACAATAAAGGTCAAAATAACTGATGTAATAAAATTATACAGTTTATTTATTTCATTTCATTAATAGAATTAGTCAATACGATGTACATATTTAATACCATGTAGACAAAAAGTTGAATATACTGGGATAGATTATCAAGTAAAGTGTTGATAATAAGCACAGAAATGCATCAAACCGTTATTATAATTAGAAAGTTTTATTAAAATCTCATGTGTAATCTACAAAGTTATAGAAAGCCTTGTGATGTGTATGAATAAGATAATTAAACAGACTTTTACTTAAAAAAATATAGAAAGCTTTATAACATACGTATGGTCTATGATTTTAACGGATACGGCTAAATACCAAGAAAGCTGCGATAATAAACAGAAATCAAGATGATGTTGTATGTGAATATGTAGAAAGTTCTTTAGAAATGAAATGAATATTCAACACGTTTCTCTAGAAGTGAAGAGAATATTCAACGCATTCACACAAACTACCAACGGATAAAAGGTACAACAACGTATATGGACAGAAATGGATAGAAAATTTGTAAAAACCTATTGGTTTAATAATGTACTCACGATGAGAACAACAGCAAATCATTATCTGACCAAAAAAATGGAAATCAGCAACGGGAATAATATTTCTCATGTTTGAAAAACATTAAAAAAAGAATACAGTTTATTGAAATTGACGGTAAGCTCAAACTTTTTAGAATCATATCATGTAAGCTGCTTTTATTATAAGAATAAAAATCTATCAAAAAACTAATTATGTGTACTTTTTATAAAATAAAAGACTAAATTGGTGTGTATTTATAAAAGCTGATCTTGTTTGCCTTCAACTTCTATCTTAATAGTGTAAATTTCATATGATTTGAATTTATGAATGAGAGTTAAAGAACTAACTTCGATTAGCGCAGTACCTATTAAATATCTTCGACAAAAATTGCAGAACACAAGAACTGCGTAACAACACATAACTCTTTATTTCATATCAAAAACATTCTTCTTATTCTTTTAAGAATTAACCAACTATTTTTGAGTTATCCTTTTATCATATTAATGATAATGTAACATATTATACGAAAATCTAGGTATTCAGTGATGAATTTATCAAAGAAACTGTGTGGAAGAAACTTGGGAGATCTTATTTTATCTAAAAAATCAAATTTATTGTTTTAATATCATCGAAGTAACAGACAGCGGTCAATATAACTCGTTATAGAACGCCCTATAATAACGTAAACCAATTCCTAGCTATCGGTGTAGAGATAGGAATATGAGCTGAAATTTCGGCTGTAAAATCAACGAGTAAGATTTACTTGTGTTGAATAGAAATATTTATTTGATCTTTTGATATCTCCATTTTAGATACACCGTTCTAATAAAAAGATTGATTATGGCCATATTTTATTAATAGGCAATCGATTTAGATGTTTTAGAAACTTTTGGTAAAACAAACGCACTATCTCACGCACAAAACAAGAAGTTAAACATAAAACCATAATAATTAATACTTTTAAATTATAATATTAGGTTTTTGTGGTTCCATAATGCTTTCGAAATATTATTTATATGTCTTCTACAAACCATCCAACAGATGATTGCTCGATATTTAATGAAAAAGAGGCACTAATATAAAATAACCATAGATACAGTATAATATAAACTATTTCGTTTATCTACAATCATTCTATAATATTGACTATTTAATTAACAAATTTTTTGTCGCATACATGTTTTAAAGAAATGTCTGACTAAAAACATGTTTTATTGTAAATTGATGATGTATGGTATAACTTTGTAGCTTTCTGGTATAAATAATAATGTATACGTAATTCTCATTGAAATGGTTATTTTATACAAGGTTTGACAGGGCTTAAAATAGTACGTAAATTTAAAATTAAAAAAAAGAATTTTCGTATTTTTTGCATTCATTCTTTAAAAATACAAAAAATAATACTCGTTCAGATTTCATCACCGGTAATCTTCTAATCAAAATTAAAAAAAGAACTGAGAAGAATTTCGCATCTAAGAATGTATCTAAGTATGGCGTGAAAATCTGAAATATCTTGACACTGATCGAGAGCTGAAAGATAAATAGCAGATTACAAGCAATTTTATTCATCATATGCCATGATTGAAACAAAACTTGTACTTTATTATACATAATCATAACATCATATATTAAATTATGATTCTTAGGCCAAGATGGAGATATCGTACAGCTTTAAAACTGTTGTATAAGAATAGCTAACCAAACGGGTAGCATCTAATTTACGCAAAAAACATTTTTCTATTTACAATATCAAGCGTTCTAACAACCGCTCTCACCATAATTCACATTTCTACCATTAAAATCAAAATCCTCAACTATCCTTTTCTCTCCTTCATTCTCACCTCCTTGGCCTCTTCCTTGGTCAGAAACCGTCCTGATGGTGCTCTCAACCTATTCATGGCATGTCTATGCCTACTTTCATGCAGGTAGCCACTCCCGTTGACACTTTTTGGCCTGGTAATGCTGTCTAGGAAGTCCCTCCGCAGTTTTCTTTTACGTATACAATTAAACTGATGGGCGTTCACGTACAAAGGCTGTTCGTTCATCTCATCGATGTTAATAAACTCAGTTTTAAATTTATTGCTAAAATCCTTTTCTTTGAAATCAGGAAAAAAACCTTCCTTGTATTCTGACTTGAACTCCCCCCACCCCCCGCCTCACTACTCAGCGCGTTGAACGTACTCGCATTGGAAATATTGTCCTCGTGCAAGTTTTCTTTTTTATACCCGCTGGTATCGTAATTTGTACTTTCATTGTAATGGCTGCTGCCCTCAAAATGACTTTCGTCCTCAAAACGATTTGCTGCTTCAAAACGTTTATTCTCACTAAAACGTTTATTCTCACTAAAATGGTTATTCGTACTAAAAGTTAAATTTTTCTCAGGTGTATTTTTAACTACCAAACGAGTCTTGTCGTATTTACCGTCATACTCGCTGTTCGTCTCATATCCCACATCATCCTGGTACTTTTTGGCGTACTCGTCCTTATTACTGGCGTTTTCATAAGTTGGCGAATACTTTTCAGCGCGATTTGTCTCATGCATGGTCTGGTTGTACAGAGAGGGTATTTAAATACTTTTTTCTTTGTAAAACTGAAAAGTTTCCTTTTTGATTTTAACTGTGTTACAAGGGATGATAATGCCACACTATTGGTGGGTATGACGTGTCAAGTATTGATGTGCTGATTCTTAATGGTGATTTTACTTGTAGTTGATTTCGTTTTATCGATAAGTTGTTGTTGCAGGAGACATTCTTGCACTTTAAAACACGTATTAGCACATCCAATAAAAATTCTTAATTAGAACCACCGCTTTTTTACCGGTATTCAGTAATATAGCACGAATACATGTCATCCAATAATCTGTCGCATCATTTGAAACGCTCGTGCATATTCAATACTGTGTGACGGGCTGTTTACCAAATTCGTGATATTACAAGAATATTTTCAAAAAGACGATGGGCCAAAAGAACATACTGTCCTGGATCTTGTATGGTGATTGATGTGCTTACGGGCTGTGTAACACATCGTAGTATGTCAAATAAATGCAACGTGGTAACGATTGGTGCAGCCACGTGCAGTGTGGCATTTATTATAAAAATATTTTCCTCCATTCCATATACTGCTAATGATAAGCGTTTGAGTTTCAAAGACAATAATATATATGTGGAAAGAGCGAAATTATTTCAGAAAAAAAGAAAATGGGCCGTTATATACCATCTCAGTCATCTGTAACTCTCTCGTTTTTGCGTTTACACTTAGTTATTGGTAGAACGTAATGATATAGCTAAAATGCTTGGTTTCATCCAATGAAATGGATTCATATCGTACATTTCGGAAATCGCCAGAATAACGGTGGCTTTCACCTTTACGAGATTTCATTGCATCACCTAATCGATGTTTCTATTTTAACTTAACTCCGTTCTTTATATCCTACGGGAATGTAATGATCTATATCAGTCTGAATGAATTGTTCTGCTATAGTATAAAACCAAGCAATGTTAAATATTACCGGCTTTGCAGCACGAAAAGACCATCATTACTTCACACCGAAAAATAACAAAATACACTCACAAATGTACAAGTACTTAACGTAGTTTCAATCTACCCATCACATCGTTATGTTAAGTTAGATATCGATGGTTGACCATGTTATGTCTATGATAGTTGTATCATAATTACAACTTGTAAACAAAGAATAATTTTTCTTTGGTTGAAGTAATATTTGTATTGTACACTCAATTTCTATAAAAAAGCACGAAATATTGAATACTCGCTTACTTCGTTGATTAAAGAACAAAATTGTGCTATAATTTGCCATTATAGAAGCACCAGACGTTATTGTTCGATTCTAATTCAGAACACACGTAATATATTGCTGCCATTGTTTTTATCTCCTGCAGCAAAACTTTCGTGTTATCATCAGAACGTACACTGCGATGTAACTCAATATATTTTTATAAATGGTTCGTAATTGTTCATATGACCAATTCATTGCGATGCAACTCTCTTATCAACACAGTGATGATCTAATGCTTGTTTAAACTGCTGGGCCTGTGACATAGTAAGAATGAGAATTAAACCATCTGGTTACAACCTGTTTCTACCGTATTTCATCCAATTCTAGCCCGTTCTTGCACCTACATTGGCTATTATATGATTAATTCAACCATGATTACTTTATATCATACTCATAATTCACAAATCACTTGATTATCTCCATAATCATCTGATCAGATGTAATCATCAATCAGTTCAGCTAATACGGTCTTTAAAAGAGCACATATTGTCATATGTGCACAGTATTCTTACATTCTCAGCACCCGTGCTGTTTAGAATACTTCCTTGTAAGATTCATGTTTGTATCAATTTCTACTGATTGTGATACAAATAATGAATCAGATCGTTACAAAATGTTTCACTTGGGAAGAATCATCTTCATCCTTTCTACTCGATTCGTTCTGTACTCATTTACTTTTCTAGCAGCATTTGTTTTATTCAAAAAATAACTAATGATCAACAAATTTCGTACATGTCAATCATAATTTAAATCAGTTTCTTTGTGCCAGACCAAGTACTTTCTGATGACACCATTTAATAAAATTATTATAATAATTCATCTATTCTTCATCATATAAATGAAAGAAGTTCAATTTTAAAAGATACATGAATAAGCTTAATTTATATCTCATAGGTAATAACTATGACAGTAAGAAAGAACAAGTGATTCAAATAACCATTTTAATAAACTTTACGATGTAAATTAAGTTATCAATTATTATCATCAATACTAAAAAAAAGGCAATTTGAAAGCTGATTGGTTGTGAAGAAAAAAATAACAAATTGCATCATATGTATCTATAACAATTAAAAATAACTTAATATAATTAATTTTTCATGTGATGAGACTCGTTCAGATAAAGTTTATGTGAAATATTTTATAGGAAACGCTAACAACGTTAGCCATGATTTAATTTTTTAGTTTTACGAAAACGCGCAACTTGATGAAGAACGATATAAACGAACTTAAATAAATCGTAGAATTAAATATAAAACGTATTAAAAACTTTTTTCCAGTTTGTATACGGAGTAGCTCAATTATTAAACGCGTTATTTATGGTATTTGTTACATCCATTGTTTTCGGGCAAATTATGGTGTTATCTACGTTTATTGATATATCCACAGGATATAATACACTATAAAGTATGTTTTTTATTACTTTTTCATCATTTCTACTTAATTCTCTATCAATTTTTAACTTCAGTTTCTGCACAATAGAGATTAAAAATGTTAAGCCTATCATCAAAATCATGTTAAAAGCTGCATATACCGGGTATAAC